>PVKA01032654.1:0-25092 GCA_004027165.1 Ctenomys sociabilis
ATAGCATATATTCTTGAAGCTCAACCACTTTGAACATATACCAGAATGTCCTTTCTTTTGAAAGCTGAGTAGTACTCCATTGCATGTACATAATACATTTTTCTCATCCAGTCACTAATTGGTGGACACTTGGGTTGCTTCTAAATATTGGTAACTGTAAATCATGCTGTCATGAGTACAAATATACACATATCACTTCCAGATTTTATCCTCAGGGGCATACATTCAGAAAAACATTGCTAAGTCATGTGATAATTCTACTTTAATTCTTTAAGAAACTATTGTAAGGTGTTTCTATGGTGACTCTATCACTGTTTTTTTTTTTTTTTTAAATCTTTATTTGGTACAGGGTCTTGCTGTGCAGATCAGACTCTCTGGAATTACAAGTGTGTGCCACTCCTGCTTACTTTTGGGGCCAGCACAGCATGTGGTACATGGGGATTGAAGCTGTGTTCTTGTGCTTATGAGGCAGGTGTTTATACCGCGGAGCTATCTCCCCATCACTGACTCTACCACTTCGCACAACATTCCCACAATGTGCATGTATTCAACATTTGTTACTTTTCTGCTTTGTGAAATCAGTCATTCTAAAGGAAGGGAGGTGTATCTAATTGTAATTTAAATTTGCATTGATTCCTGTTTATTTTAAGCATTTTTTCCTGTGCTCACTAATAACTTGGTATATTTTACTCTTCAGAGGTTTTGTTTTCTTGTTGCTTTCACTGAGTTTCATGGTTTCTCTATATTTTCTAAAGTATTCTGTACTGAATTTTATTGGCTCTCTATATTCCCCAACATATTCTGACTATAATCCCTTAGGAGATATATGAGTTTTGAAATATTTTCTCCAATCTTTTAAGTTTGCATTTTTATTATATTAATACTGGCATGGCTACACAATTTTTTTCAAGTTTTCATGAAGCTCATCTTGTTCATTCTTTTCTTCTCCTGCATATAGTACTGGTGCAATATCTAAAAGATCATTAGAAAATCCAGTTATGCAATTTCTGTCTTATGTTTCTGCTGAGGTTTTAAATTTTAAATTGTACTTTTATTCTTTGATGCATTGAGAGTTAATTTTTATATATTATATAAGATAGGGGTCCAAACCTCATTCTTTTGCCTATGAATGAGTTCACCCAGAAGCATTTGTTGAAAAATTCCTTCTTCTTGGGCAGTACGCAAAGGACTCTATTTCTGGACTTTATGTTTAATTTCAGTGGCATACAGCTCTCTTTGCTGGTAGCACACACAGTTTTGATTATTGTAATTTTGTAGCCAGTGTTGAAATCAGGAAGTACAAATCCTTCCATGTTGTGCCTTTTCAAGATTATTTTGATGATTTAGGATCCCTTTTTTGTTGGGTCTTTCTATTTCTGCAAAGACAATCATTTTCATTTTGTTAGACATTACATTGAATTCCTACTTTTTGATAATAGAACACTGTGGTGTTTAATAATATTAACCTTTTCAAACCAAAAAGGAGGTATACTTCTAATTATTTTGTGTTTTTCTCTGTTTTTTTGGAAAAAATTTATTATTTTTATCATACAAATCTTTGTTGATTTGGTGCCCATTTTATTATATCTGGTGTTATTTTAAGTGGAATTGTTTTTGTAATTTTATTTTCAGAAGTATGAGCATTGGGCATTGGCTTTGCATCCTGCCCTATAGATGAATTATTTGTAAGTTTCTTGGAAACTGTGCACATACCTGCCTGTGCATGTGCATACTGAATTTTTAGGGCTTTCCATCTGTAAGAGCATATATCCTGTGAACAGATATGACTTTACTTGTATCTTTTCAATTTGGATGATTTTTTTCAAGCATAATTGTTTTGGCAAGATGTTCTAATACTATATGGACCAGAAGTGACAACACTAGTCAGCAGTGGCTTGTTAATGATCTTAAAAAAAAAGCTTGCAGTATTTCACTTTTGAGTTCACAGGTTTTCACTGTGTATTTTTTAAAATATTGACTTTACTGTATAAAATTGCTTGTATTTGGGGTTTTTTTGTCATCAAATGTTCAAGCTCTTGGCAATTTTCCACTGATGTTACATTGTACTAGAAGTTAATTTGGAGAAAAGTCACATTTATATGACATTTAAGGTCTTTTTATCCAAGAAGGTTATATATAGCCTTTATTGATTCGTACTGTTTAATACTTTGAACAAAGTTTTATGACTTTCATAGCATAGGCTTTGAACATTTCTTATGAAGTTGATTCACAGAAGTACTACAAATAAGTATTTTGGCTAAATACCAACTGGCCAAATGTTGAGACTGATATTCATCTGAAATCAAAGCTAAACCTGAAATTAAATCTGATACTACTTTTCTAGAATAATCATCTTCAATTTCATCAAATTAATATTGCAAAAAATATAACAATGTTTTACTAAAATAGTATTATTGACTGTATTTCTAACTGGACAAAACATTCTTATAGATACAAATTTCATAATATTTGGGTATTAAAGATTGCTTCATTTTTATTTTAACAGGGTTTTCTTTCTTTACTACTCATTCTCTTAGTTATGTACTATTATCTGTGCCAAAAAGTGTTTTCCTAAAAGCTTTTGCTGTTGCTTTTTTGTTTCATTTGTTTTTTGAAATAAATTGTCACTATATAGTGAGGCTGGCCTTATGTAGTGCACCTTTGTCTCAATTTACAGTGAACTTCCAGTCTCAATCCCCCAAGTTCTGGGAGTACAAGCATGTGCTACCACATTCAGTATTCTGGAAGTACTTGGTAGGCATTTTTAAACATTTAATCCTCAGTAAATATAACCATTACAAAACTGTGTGTCTTTAATGTGTTCTCACAATTTATAAGAAATTTCCCAACTAGACTTACTCTTTAGAGTGCACAGTTTTATGAGAAACCACATCACAAAATTTGTATCAATTCAAAGCTATTTTTTAGTCCTATGCACCCACCCATACACAGGAATTCTGTAAAGATTAGAGTTATGGCAAAAGTAACCATGCCGCTTATTAATGCCTTTTGAAAGTCTTAAATTTTTAAAAAAGAAACCATATATCTCTAAAGTTAAATAGTGAATGCCCTCTATCTTAATATTTCTTGATTTTGTATTTATTCGAATATTCTAGTAGTTTTTAAATAAAATCTTCATCACCCATAAAATATTATTCCTAGTTATTATCAACTACAACAGAATTTTGTCCCTGTAATAAGAGACATAATGTAATGATTTAAATAATTTTAAATTTAAACAGAGATCTTTAACTATAGTTCAGTATAATGCGTGCATGAGTTAGGCCTTGGGTTCTCCATCCAGCACCGCCCAAAAGAAGTGAAAAAGAATTTGGGTATTTAACATCTAAATTTTATTATCAGTCAGCTTTCAACAATAAATATTACTAGTAAATCAATATCAGAGTTCCTGTTTCATTGCTAGAACAGAATATTCAACATCCACAAGCTCTAAAAGGAAAGGTCTGTTCAGTTCCCAGTAGTAGAAACTTCAGTCCATAGTCAGCTGGCTCAAAGACATGTGACATGGAAGAGGGGAATCACAGAGGAGAAAAAGTTCATTGTGTGGCAGGCAGAAGGCAGCGGGTGTGAAGCAAGCCCCCACTTCCCTTTTATCTCATCTAGCTATGAGCCTTTTAGTGGTGTCACCTAAACCTAGACTGGGACCTCCATTATCCATGCCCAGAACTACACTGAACAAATCAGGAGGATAATTTAATGCCACACTCTTGTAATCCCAGTCTCACCCGCCCTAGACCCAGGTAGCTCAGATAAACCCTATCTATGAGTGCATGAGGCGTTGGGGGTAGATAAAAGCCAGAATCTATTTATAAGAAGGAACTAGAGTAATGGTGTCCAATGCTATCAAAAATTGAATGAATCTGTACAAATTCAAGTAATTCCAAAACACTGAATACGTGGTTTTTTGTAATTTCTAAAGCTTGAGGTCAAATATAAGCTTTGCAAGCACAGAGGTCAGAAACAAACATTAATGATCTGTAATTCCCTGTTTACTTATAGTATTTGCTAATATGTTTAAATTGTCATTGCATGTTTTAATCATATTAGTACTTCTTTTATTTTTCTGTTAGTATGAAAATTCTAATTTCAGAACTATCCATAGAAATGAACCAAATGTTTCTTTGCAGCAGGTGATATGATATAGTAACAGACATCTTAGTATTGAATCATCTTTACATTTCAAGAATAAAATCAAGTGAAAAGAAAAAAATAATGTCCAAACATGAATGTAGTGAAGTTTCAGAAACTGTACAGAAAACTTATAGTCGGATAATGCATCATAAAGGATTTCCTTTAAAAAAAAAAAAACAAGTCTTAATAAAGAGACTGATGTCTACACACAGCATATTGCAGAATAGACATAAAGAGGGATAAACTAATTCAGAGTGGTAGTGGTGGATTCAGTGTATAACATTTGACAAAGTTGTGCTTATAGAAGAGTTCATTGAGGTTTTAGATTTCCTATTGAGAATGACTGGGAATTATAACTCAGACAATTTGGAAGAACAATGCACAAAAGCCTGCCTTTTTCCATAATTGTTCATAGAGTTGGCATTCATGGTCACATTCTAAAACAACTGAAGAAATTTAGGGGCTGGCTGGTTAGCTCAGTTGTCTAAAGCTCCTTCTTGAGCAAAATCAGTCAAAATCAAAGGACTACAGTTCGATCCCTAGCACCACATGCCACACCAGAACCCACCTGTAAGGCAGCCTGAGCCAGTTAAGAAAAAAAAGAAGGAAAGAAAGAAAGAAATTTAAGTAGTAGAATATCCTGATTACTCTTAAACTGTTAAATTATTAGGGTTTTATTGACTGGAGTTGGACATTTAATCTTTAAACACATACATTTATACAATAAATGTACCTATTTATGCATTTATTTCTTGCACAATAATATTTTTCCATGTTGTTTTCATTGTCCCAATACTAGAGAGTTAAAATGAATAAGACAAATAATGGGTGCTCACCCCATTCTGATCAGTCAGAGCCAGTAGTGTCCTGGAAGAGAAACCTGAATCAAGGAAGCAGGGATGGGTGCCTGGGCTTTCCTGTTTACTGTCCTTTTATCATATTTTTTCATCTCTCTAGAGTTGAGGTTCCTGAAGAAGGAAAAATGAATGAACATAGAGACACTCACACTGAAAAACACAGCCTTGGCTCCCTTCTTCAATTTTGAGGTCATGGCTTCTATGATAATCTTCCAGAGATTTTATTTTATTTTATTATTTGAGCTTTATATTTATTTATTTTTATTTTATTTTATTTTTGTGGAACCGGGAATTGAACTCAGACTCCTACACTTGCCAGGGAAGTGCTTATTCTACTGAGCCATCTCTCCGGCCCCTTATTTATTTTTTGTATTGGAGATAAAACTCAGGACCTTGTGCTTGCCAGGCTGTCACCGAGCTATCATCCCAATCCCTAGTCCAGTCGAGTCTATAGTCCAGTGTAGTCTAGTCTATTGAGCCACAATTTTTAAATGTCACTGTGTTACTACTTGGACGAATTTGAGTAAATGCTTAAACAGTCAAAATCAAGCATTGTCACAAATAGAAATAAACAAAACATTTGATTTATGTTGGTCTCCTACAAAAAAAAAAAAAAACTAATATACTACCATTTGAAAGAACATTTGTTCTTTCTTTCTCTCCTTTGTTTACTTGGCTGTATGTTTTAATTCATCTCAATTATTTTCCCTCTTCTAACTTTTTAAAATTTTTATTAGTCCATGTCTGAAGTAGATAATAATTACATTCTTTGTAAATACAACACATCCTGATTGATTTTCACCCCTTTCCTCTCACCCTCACTTCACCTCTCTCTTTATATTGGTCACCCCTTTTGAAATATATATCTATATCTATATCTATATCTATCTATCTATATATATATATGTATATGTATATATATACATATATATATTACTATTTCCTATTGCATATCTTTCATTTTGCTTTTTATTTATACTTTGACCCTTACATATAAGAGAGAACCCATTACTTCAGCATGTGTGTCTGACTTATTTCACTTAATATTAAAGTCCCATTTCTACAAATGCTCAAGTTTATCTTTCTTTTTGTTATAGTAGTACTCCATTGCATAAAATGCCACATTTTCCTTATCCATTCATTGGTGAGCATGTAAGCCATTTATCAAATTTAGCTATTATGAATTGTACTGCTGTAAACTCCTCCCTCTTTCTAACATATGTTTATTATTTTGCTTTGTCAATAGTTCATACATTGACTATTCATATATCATGCATGTTATCAAGAGTATCTGAAATTTAATTTATATAGAAGTCAATGAAGAAATAAACAATTTATGACCACCATTAAGATACTATGAAATATTATTTGACTTATGCAATAATGCTTCCAAGGACCTTTTCTTTGTGTATAACATCATCAACACTCATTGACTTTGAAGGATATAATTGCAAACATCATTTATACCATGTACATGATGAGATGCCATGCATCCATCTAAAATAATTTCACAAAAATTTCAAAATTTGTCTTGATGTTTTTTTGTTCAACAAAAGCATGTTATAGGGCCAGGGACATGGCTCAGTGGAATGCTTCCCTGGAAAGCACAAGGGCCTGAGCTCAATCCCCAGTTTCAAAAAAAAAAAGAAAAGAAAAAAGGCATGTTATAAGCTATACATATAATTTGGTAGCATTTTTAAAGTGTAAACAAGTAGACTGGTACCTGCCTGAAAAGAGAAAGATAGAAACACTGATAATGGGAATCTGCAGGTGAAAAATTGCATGCTTCCACATTTGTTTTTGCATGTTTTTATCACAAATATGTGGTATTTGAAATTGGAAAAGTATCTGATCAGCATAAATGTGATTTATATATTTGAATATTTATAAATCTGCTATGTAAAAATATATAAACTACACAAAAATTATAGAACTTTTCCATAAAAATAGAAAAGATCTTTTCATAGTAACATTTTCTCAAGCCAAGTATGTTGGTTGCTTCTATTCTTCCATTGGCTGGACTGTCCCAAATATTTCAGGGCCTCCATACCACCAGCACCCTCCAAATGTCAGTGGTGTACTCTAGTCACAGAAGTAGGTAAAACAACCTTGATATTTTAAATGCCCTAATGTTAAAAATTCTGGCTGGAAAGTAAGATATAAGTGAGGGCAATTAACCAGCCTTAGTTATGAATGGGCTCTCTAGGGGTAGCAGGCATTATGTAAGAAAGACACGCGAGGCGAGAAATACTGAAAACTGATTTTTATATGACTAACTTCATAAAGCATTTTTGCAAGTTCACATGTGTGTACTAAATTTCAACTAGCTCTAAGTTGAGATTTTAGTAGAATCATGTTCTTAAAATCCCCCTATGATCCTTGTGACCCTCTTTCGCTTTCTCGGTATCACACCACACTTCTGCACCTTTTTGAGATTAGACAAACATAAGTTGGAGCTCTGACCTCATAATGTTAGCCACTTTACAAAGGTATCTGTATGTGGATCCCTGTTTCGCTCAGTGTATGAAGGCAGCCTAAGCAACTGTTTCCATCCCGTCAGGGTAGAAGCCAGAAATAGGTTATAAATACATGTTTTATTAAAGGCTAATAAAGCAACCTGTATGCCATGAATACCAGCGTAGTCAGTAAAAAAGATGTTTCATGAGCAGGGATCAAAACTGTAAGAAAACAAGACTCAAAATTTAGGGAAGGATTTACAGGGTGTTCAGGGTCTCACTACTAGATTGGACTTGTAGTGATCCACCAGGCACGCACCACCATGCCCAATCTCAATTGCTATTTCAGCATGCCTTGAGGAAAGGGTCAACACAGCAGGCCAGGGGATCGAATCTGGCCCCTGCTTGCAGGTGCTTTAATCCACTGGGCTATTTGGCTGGCCCTAAGACTCAAAATTTAGAAAGAGAAAAAGATCCAAGAAATAGAAAAATCATGATATATTCAAGCCAATTGATTTAGCTTGAATTAAAGTACAAAACTTGAGTTTTCAAGTAGCTAACCGTTCTTCAGAAGTTCTACAAATGTTTTTAAATTAGTGTCTGTATCATATGCACTCCTAGTGTTTCTATTTCTGCAAAATAAAACTATCACTTTTTACAGTACATTCCTTCATTGGTAAACTGCAAGTGCTGAGAAAGAGGGTCTGGGTATGTTTAAGGCTCATTACAGACTCTATATCCCATTGCATGTTAGTTGCCTTAGCTTGTGTTGTTTTATACTAACTCTCTCATGCAGAATTGTTGAATGATGTTTCTTTGCTTTCCACTTTATGTCAGTGCTCTTTATACAGACATCGATAGAGAAGAATTGTTAATTTGGGAAAGAGGTACAACAACAATAGGAAAACATTGCTATGCTAGGCAAGCTGACTCTGTGGATAGTAAATTTTGCAATTGTTCAGTCATGATACATTTTTACCAAATGTTTTTCTTTATTAAATAAAATAAAGTATACCTACTAAATAAGCCAACTGTTACAACTGTCTTTAAGATATACATTTCAATGAAAACTATTATAAAGATATTTAAATAAGATTAGTTTTCCATCGATAAATCTTATTTTTCTGACATTAGGGTACACTTTTGACAACTCTTTAATTAAAAAGCATTTATTTTCATATAAAACTTTCTGATGTATCTATGATTGTCATGATAGATATATGTCTTTCAGATAATATTCTCAGTACGCTGGACATATATAGTTAATAAATTTGGAATTCATTGAATAGCAATTTGAGATTGCTTTGTGTTATCCAAAAAGTGCTTAAAATATAATTCTGGAGAACTTTTAAGATACCAGAATAACTAAGAAAGTCAAAAATTAAAGGGCGTACCTAATGAATTTCTCAGGTTATTCTTGATTTTTCCAGTTTAATTTAAATAATAGAAAAAGTGCCACAGTGAAGGCTTTAGCTCTATTGTGAGGCACCTGCCTGGCAAGCCTGAGGCTAAGATTTCAATTCCCTGTACACCCCCCAACAAAAAACATCAAAGACTGCTACAGAAAGGTCAGAAGTTGCACATAACTATCTTTTATCCTATCATAATTGTGTATCAACTAGATGACAGCTAGTGTTTACAAAGACATTGTATCAGTGTCCAAATGTTCAATATACTATATGTACATATGGTTAAATATACTATATATGTTTTATACTGCAGTTCTACACTCCTTTGTAGCACATCAAAGACAAGGATGTTCAATGACTTCTTCCCAAAGAATTTCCAGTTTGGTTTTAGAAACTCAAATGACTTTTATGAGACTCAATATTCATTCTGTGTCTGTCATTCTATTGTGGGTAGAGAGCACCCTCTACTTTCTCCTGATTAAATAGCATCCCTAACCTGGAAAAGAAAAGATGACGGATTCTAAATGGGTGTCACGTTCAGAAAATCAGAAAGGATATGTCTCTAAGGTTCATCAACTCCTGCCCTCTCTTGGCAGTAACCCATGTTCAGGAGGCCACCAGTGTGACGCCCTCAAAAGAACTCCCCGAAGGAGGCAAAGTCTAGAAGGAGAATACCTGCTCTGAAGTTTCCCACTTTCCCTGAACTGAATCTGCAGAGCCTCCCCAGGAGGGGAGAACGCTGCTTTGAAAAATAACACCTTTGTTATTCCAAGTGTTAGAGATGAAGCCAAGTTTTCAGATGGCCTCAAGGTTTCTACATCCTTCACCAAACACAGATGGGAACTGGACTCTTTGAACTGCTTTGAAAATCTGTTCCTAAGCACTGCTGTGGGTCTGTAGGGCAGCCATTGCTAACTTCTCCCCGCCTGCAATTTTTATGGTTGCGTGATGACAAGGGATAAAATAACTTCATTTCAGAAGTAAGTGGTACATATGCTAAGGAAGAAAAATCCCACTATGCAAGCAAGATAGCAAATAGTAAACAAGGTTTACTGTTGTGCTAATTTTGAATGGTAGTATTTGGTAAAGCATAGGACACAGGTGACATTAATTTATTGATTCAGATAGTTGTGGCTTTTCATAACTTTAGATTTTCTTTTAAACAACAAAATCTGCAAAGGTAAATGCCATCCATTTTTAGCCATCTACTGACGTTAAAGTTCTTTAGAGCTTTGCAGTTGTGTTAAAATATATTGATTCTTGAATCCTGAATCAGAAACATCTGCTATAGTAAGTCAATGTCATGGTCCATTTTACATGGTTTAAAAGTACTTTGCATTTAACACCACAATTTTCACTTGTCTACCCTAAAGACAAACTTTCAATTTAAAACACTATAAATAGACAATCTTACTTATATCCTTTTATGGGCACAGAGTTTAGAGTGCACGTGCTGTGCATACAACCTATACAGCATGGAACCAGTTAGGCTGGAGTTTTGTCATTTTTTAAAGAAATTTAACTTCTGTATAAAAATTGGGGCACTCCTACATACTGGTAGAGGGCTGAGTGAACTTTAGTTATATTTCTTTTAATAAAAAATTCGAAGTCATATTATTCTTTTTAGAAAAACAAATACAAGTGACAGGATAAAACTGTATATTCTTGTAACGTATTCTGACTTTGCAAACAGTGGTGCACATGTACGTAGAGTGCCAGAGAAAAACAAAACAAAATCTATCAGTTAGGTTAATCTCATATTAAGGAAGTTGGAACACTAAGATTTCCATGGAAACATTAACGTAGCAGTGTAGTTTATACGAAACTTTTTATGATGAGTCTTTTACAATATCAACAGAGGTACCTTAGAATATATTTTCGATAAGAACACATACTTTAGCCAAAGCAGGTTTCCTCCTTGGAGTGTGGAAAGGATAACTATGTGACCCTCCACCCTATCTCAGTGGGGATCCACCAGCAGGACCTAGCAGACACAGTAATCTCCTCCTTGGACCTATTGAACTTATTTTTTAAATCGACATATGTATACAAAGAAAGCAGGAATATGAGTTTCCTTGCTACTTCCAGCCCCCTGGGTACACTGAGTGACTATAAAATTCTGGCATATATGATATTCTTTATTCTATCCTTCCTGCCACAAATAACAATCACAGTAAAAGGAAGAGCCTATATCCTGGAAATTTACAATCTCCGCATCATCCTTGAGTTTAAAATGTTTGTATAATTCAAAAGAGGCTCTAAAATTTAAATGATGTTTCAAGAAGAGCCTAGTGGAACTATTACTAGTGTCCTAATAACAGCTACCACATGGAAGAAAATGAAAGACGTCCTGTTCTTAAAGAGAAATAAGGTGAGAGTACTTTGGCATCTGGTTTCTTTTCCTACCTATAATTTCACTGGCAAGGAAAAAAACGAGCAAAAGTAAAATTCTTAAAAAAAACCCCACACACTTGAATGAAAAGAAACTGATGTTTGCTTGTCACTTCTTCAAAATACTCCCAAGAAAAGTAAGAGCAGATATGGTCTATGTATGGTTGGTGAAATCTTCAAGTGGCTATTCTTACATAATTTGAAACATATATAAATTAATTTTGTAGTTTACAATATAAATTAAGTCTTGGGTTGTACTTCTTGCCAGAACCAATATATAATTTTGTGGACTGTGCGCTCCATGGAGAAACCCAACCCTAGGACAGAATGGACTTGTGATGTGGCCATGTTCTGCGCACCAAATCGTGGGTGCACAGTGTGGTCCTCATCCTGTGTTAATGAGACAAGAAAATATCCTCTTTGAAATTCATTCTCCCCAGGGGAGCACCATCTTTATTTCACACACTATGGTATTGAAAAGTACTCTACTCCAGATAGAGAACTCCAACAGTATCAGTGGGCAATGAAACCTTTGCTGAACACTTTTTCCACATAAGAAGTAAACTATTTGCCAAGCACTTTGTACATCAATTGGTCTTATTTCATTTTCAAAAACATCAAAGGTCTGTGCCAGTGCCAGCATGGGGTGGATCCCAAGCTTGTCCCCTGACTTCCTCTGAGTCCACTCAGTGCAGCTCCTACCTAACTCCTTGCTGTTCATGGGAACCTGTGTCTTTAACAGTTTGATCCTTGAAATGCTTCCCGTGCACATGGTCTAGGAATCATTTCCTCACTTCTTTCAGGCATCCACCAGCCCCACATCCAGAAAGCCCTCCTCATAGGACTAGGAAGCAGCCAGATTTCTGTCATGCTTTGAGCACTTTGAATGCATAGTCCCTTTAGTATGCCTGATTTTTCTTCATTTAATGCCTATAGCATATATTTATTGAGTAGTCTTTCTACAGTAATATTACTTACATTTCACAAAAAATATTGTTATAAAAAATGCCACCTTCGACACTTACCATTCACCCTATATCTACCCTTCCCTGTGTAGATCATTTTAGAGCTTACTCCTGTTTCCACCATCGAATGTAAAAAAATTAGGTGATATTTACTGTAAGGAAATCTAGTCCTATCGTTTATTCCATTTAATTTTTTTCTGTATTTTTAGAGAAGGGTCTACAGGGTGTTCAGGGTCTCAATACTACAACATAGGACTCGTAGTGATCCACCTGTTCACAGCCTCCCAAGAGCTCAGTTGTCCTCTCAGCACACTTTGGGGGCAGGGCCAGCATGGCAGGACTGGGGGTGAAACTCCCAAGCACTTTAATCCACTGAGCTATTTGGTAGGCTCTTACTCCTTTTAAATTAGTCTCTGCTAGTAAGAAAGGAAGAAAGAATAACACAGAGGTAACTAGTAGATATTCTGCCAGCTGGGCATGATGGTGCCACTCTATAATCTCAGCCTTCTATCAAGCTGAGAAAAGAGAATTTCAAGTTGTTACCTAGATGTAGCAAAAGCTCAGCTCAAGACAAAGCCAGATAAAACCTGGGGTTGTGTTCAAGGAAATTCTGGGTCAGTGTCCACTGCTACAAAATGAAACAAAAAAAAGTATACAGTGCTATCACAACTAACCATAAACAGTGTCTTCCATTCTGAAAAAAGTGGAAGAACATTTTGCTAAAGATTTTCTTAATCTTCTATCTTTAACTCAGCTAATGATTTTATAGAAGGATAGCTCACAAAGTATTCTCAATACATCATTAAAAATACAAATAAGCCCAAAATAGTCAATAGTAAGCAAAAATAAAAATAGAAATGCTAACTTGAACTGTGCAGTGAGACCTTGTCTCAAAAGTACAAAAAAAAAAAAAAAGAAAAGAAAATGTAAGCTATATTATAGTCGTATCATTGCAGATCCATCAGATTAGCAAAAATTGAAAAACTGAATTTCAAACATTTGCAACCTGTGAGCAAATGGCAACTCCTGGATTGCAGTGAGGCCATAAATAGTAGTTTTATAGCATTCAGCAGATACTTAACAAAACTGAGGAAGCAGTTTTCACATCCATCTTTCTGTCAGTGAACCCAAGAAGATGTGCATATATGCAGGTGTCGTGCGATCGCAATGGACAGCTCATGTAGGCATATTGCACTATGGTAACACTTAATTCTCAAATACCTTCTTAATGATTCCCTGCACACCCCATTTTGTGGATAGCTCCTTCTCAGTTGGGCAGGGAAAAGAAGGATACAGAGAATCAAGAACAGTGGGATAAGGGTGTGTGGAGTGGAGGGGGGTATTCTAAGGGGAACTAAGATGCCTTTTACTGCAACAATTTTTAATTTCAATGTTTACCCTATGTCTCAGTCATACTTCAAAAATAAAAAAACTTCTTGATATATTATGAGTAAATAAAATAAAGGAATTATATAAAATGATTGTATGCTATGATCCACTATGATTTAGCCCATGAATTCAACAAATTATAGCTGAAAAGGCAAATAAAATCTCAAATTAAAGATGTCAGAGTCTACCTTAACAAGCCAGACAAACAAAAGGAAATGCAGCCCAAAGTAAGAAGAAAACATAATAAGCACATTTAAAAAGAAAAAAAAAACTGAGAAAATTTAGTAAATGTAAAAGCTGACTCTTTAAGCATGTCAGTAAAATCATAATCCTCTATGTAAACTAACCAGAAAAAGAAAACAAAAAAAAAAATCGCAGTATTAGGAATAACAGAAAAAACATCACTATAGCATCTATACATAAGATTATGTAAAAATAATTTGAAAAATTCACACTACTAACTTTGATAGCTGAAATGACAAACTTTCTTAAAAGACAGCATTCATTGGATAGCATGATTATACCAATGTCGATTAATTATAAGTTTGTAATTGAAAACATCATAAAGCAAAATCCAATCAGATGTTTTACAAGTAAATTATATCAAGTAGTAAAGACCTTTTCTTCAAATGTCATGTATTTGAAGAATAACACAATACTCGAGATGCTTACCTAGAAAACAGAAAATTGAAGACTTTCCAACTTATAAGAAGTCACTGTTGTGATGTTAAACATCAGACAATTTATAAGTAAGATAACCTTCACTAAGCATCTGCTTGGCAAATGCAAGGACCCAAGTTTGATTCCCAGTACCACATGAAATGCTGACCCCAAATCCAGTCTTGGTGGTGCATTCCTGTAATTGCAATACTGAGGAGGCTGAGACAAGAGGATCGCTACAACTCCGAGCTACATAGAGAGCCCCTGTACCAAATAAATGAATAAAAGATTAAAAATAAAAACAAAAAGTAAGTTCATACTCAGTCTTGGAGTGGACTTTGCAACAGATAATTACCACAGCCTGCAGGAAGAATATCAAGCTGATACAACTGTTTTAAAGGTTGGTTCAGTGGTTTCTTAAATAAGTAAACATATGCCGGATAAATCACTTTGTCATTCCAATTCTCGATACTTTAAAGGAAATGAAAGCTTCTGCACACTCAAAAATTGTTCATAAAATTCATAGTGGCGCTATTTACAATAGTGAAAAACTAAAAAATAGTTATAAAATAGTTGAAAGCAACTTATTAATAATGGATGCACAAATATAACGATAAAAGAGCAATCGAACATGCTGCTCAGTAATAAGAACAAGCGAATCAGTGATACCACAATATTATCCATATAAACATAATTTCGGCAAGTGAAAGAAACCAGACAAAGGGGATATACAATCTGATGGCCTTTATGTAAAAATTTAGGAAAGACAAGACAATCTTTAGTAAACTGATCAATCAGTATTTCCCTATGAGTGAAAAGGGCAAGAACAAGCCACACGAGATTACAGTAGGGCAGGATAAAATTTGAGGGTATCACCAAATATGTTGTTTTAGTGTTGATGTTTAATGCCAGGATACGTATGTAAAAAAAAGGAATTAAATGATTTATGCAGTGTGAAATCATATGGTACTTTGAGAAAAGAGATTGAAGAAGATTTGAGAAAAAAGAAAGATTTTCCATACTCCATGATTCTGGATAGGAAGAATCAGCATTGTGAAACTGTTGTACAGAGTCAATGCAACCCTGATTAAAATACCACTAGAACACCTCTCAGAGCTTGAGAAAACATTCCTCAAACTCATATGGACTCAGAAGAGACTGAGAATATGAAAAGCAATCAGTCCTGGGAAACAAAGGAAAGGCAAGAAGTCAAGTCAATCCCTGACTTGAAATAATACTACAAAGCTACTATGAAAAAATCAGTGTGGTGTAGGAACAGATCTCAGCATCACTGGAACAGATTAAAATATGCACACAACTGAAAACACACTCAGCCACCTTATCTTTGATAAAGGGGGCAAACATTCTCACTGGAAGAAAAATACCCTCTTTAATAAATGGTGCTGGAAAAACTGGCTCTCCAAATGCTGAAGACTAAAACTAGAACCATACTAACAACACACACAAAAATAAAGTCAAAATGGATCAAAGGTTTAAATATTAAAACAAAAACACTAAATCTCATGGAAAATGTAGTTAGAAATAATAAAGATGTAGGGGTAGGTAGACAGTTCATTAACAGAAACCAAACTGCACAGGAAAAATCAACAACTGGGATCTCATCTTTTTGAAAAGTTTCTCCACTTCAAAGCAAATCTCCAACAGAGTAAAAAGAAAAGGCACAAACTGAGGAGAAGTTATAGCTGACTGTCCCTCTGCCAAAGGCCTTCTATCTAGAACATGTAAAGAATTTTTTAAAACTCAGGCCACCCAAATCCAAAAGTAGGCATCTGAAATCAATATACACTTCTCAGAGGAAGAAATTCAAAGGCAAGTAAATATGTGAAAAATATTTTCAACACCTTTGGTCATTAAAGAAATGAAAATTAAAACAACACTGAGATTCTATCTTACTGCACAAAAAAATGTCTCACTTCAAAGAGCCAGCCAATAACAAATGCTGAGGGACCGTGGAAAAAAGGAACCATTCTCCCCTGTCAAAGGGAGTGCAGACTGGTATAACCACTGTAAAAATCAGTGTGGAGATTTCTTTTTTCTCTTTATTTATTTTTATTTTAGGGAAGGGTCTACAGGGTGTTCAGGGACCATAGACCAGATCCAACTTGTAATGATTTGCCTGTTTACAGCCTCCAAGAGCCGGGATTACAGGTGCATGCCACCACACCCAGCTTCAATTGACATCTCAAGGAGTCCCAGGGGCGGGGCCAGGGTGGCAGGCCTGGAGATTGAACCCCGGCCCCTGCACCTGCTTGCAGGCACTTTAATTTGCTGAGCTATTTGTCCGGCAGAGATTTCTTAAACAGCTGGGATTGGAGATTCCATTTGAGCCTGATATTCCCCTCCTGGCTACTTTTCCAGAAGGGGAAAACCTCAGACGACAGTGAGATGTGTGCACCCATGTTTATAGCAGCACAATTTGTCATAGCTAAACCTTGGAAACAACCCAGATGCCTGTTAACTGAAGAATGGATAAAGAAGATATAATATTTTTACAACATGGAATGTTATTCATCTATAAAACAGTCTACATTTGAGTCTTTTTTTGGTAAATGGATGCAACTAGAGAACATACTCTGAACTGAATTAAATCAGACCCACATGTACAAACATCATATTGTCTCCTTACAAGAACCTAAAAGATGGAATCTGAAGGGTACAATAGAAACTGGGAAAAGGGAATGAGCTTATTCAAAATAAAAGAGTTACTGAGTCAAAGAAAAGTAGTGGAGGAAAGAGATTTATCAAGGTGTGTGAGCAGGAGAATTTGGACAACTGTACTGTGCATTTCTGCTGGTCTAAGGAAAAGAACAGATAATGCTTCATTTGTTTTGTGTCCTTTTTTTCTAATCTCCATAGATTTTCTCTTCTTAATTTCTTATACAATTCTTTCTTTTTTCTTTCTCCTTCCAATTTTACATGCATATACATGGTAATATGAATAATTATCTGGAAAACAACATTGTGTATTACACCAAATACTGTGAAATTCTCATTACTTTGTTAAGGGAAATTCTGTATCACTTGTGATTTTTTCTATTGAAATAGTATTTTGTATTCTCTTTAAAAAAATAGATATTTTTTCATGGCAATTGTATTTTGGTAAACATACAAAATTGTTCATAATAAGTCTTTAGTTATAATTGTGGTTTTTCCTATATCTTCTTCAATTTCAGGCAACTTTTTCCATACAATTCAGAGATATGTTATTAAATTAACTCAACCCTGAGATTATCTTTCAGTTGAAGTGACTTGTGTCATGAAATCACACTCTCATACTTCTTCCTTTGAAATGCGCCTTTGTGTGCTAGATTTTATATAAATATATGAGCTACTTTAGCATAGAATATTTTTACTCCAGTAGGAAAAATCTATTTTGTTTGTTTGTTTGTTTTGTTTTGTTTTGTTTTTTGAGGAACTGAGAATTGAACTCAGGCCCTTGCGCTTGCCAGGGAACCTCTTATTTTGCTGAGCCATCTCCCTGACCCTTGTTTGTTTTTGTTTTGTTTCATTTTGTATTTTTAGGGAAGGGTCTACAGAATGTTCAGGGTCTCACTACTAGATCGGACATGTAATAATCCATCTGTTTACAGCCTCCAAAGAGCTGGGATTACTGATGTGTGTCACCATGCCCAGTTTCAATTACCATCTCAGCGCGCCCCGCAGGCTGGGCCGGCACGGCAGTCAGGGCATAGAACCCCCAGCTCCTGCTCCTGCTTGCAAGCACTTTAATTCACTGAACTATTCTGGTCCTAAAGAAAAATCTTTAAAGCAAATAATCTTTATACAAATCTCACAAGTAATCCATAAATAACTTTGTGATGAATAAAAGATTTTAGGGACTTAAGTTTCCTAGTTGTACAATAAAAATACACCCATTTCTCAGTTTTCTTGAACACTTTATTTATTTCAACTCCTAAATATTAGAATTTCTGGTCTCTAAATCTAAGGGAAAATATGTTTTTCTATTTTAAAGGGAAAAATAATAAAAACTATGATTCAGAATTTCAAAGCAATATAGTAGATTAACAATGGTTACTATGTTGCTCATTGTTATCTTCAAAGAAAGTGATTATGAAATAAAGGCATGTACAAATGATCAAAAATAAAAACACAAATTTTTTAATGAACTAAAACAAATCAGTAGTATAACTATCTTATCTTATCTTATCTTATCTATCTATCTATCTATCTATCTATCTATCTATCTATCTATCTATGTTTTCTCTTCCTTTCATTCTTTTCTCATTCATCCATCCGTTTTTCTTTCCCTTTCACAATATCTATTGTAATTTTGGACCTTATTTATTTTTTCAGTTTCTTATACTAGGAAAACAATACAGTGTTTACAGATGCAAGTTTGATTTATTTCATGTATGAGTGTGGTCTCTAGTTGCATCCATTTGCTTGTAAAGATGTTAAGTTTATCCTTTTCTTTTAATACCTGAGCAATACGCTTAATTATATAAAAATACCATATGTTTTTTATCCATTCCTCAGTTGAGGGGCATTTGGGTTGTTTCCAAGATTTGGCTATGACAAATTGTACCACTGTAAACATGGATGGACAATACTGCCCCGGGATAATGTTTTTAATTCTCCTGGGGAATTACCCAGAAGGATAGCAGCAGGGTCAAATGGCACCTCCAATCCTAGTTTTTTGAGGAATCTCTACACTGATTTCCACAATGGTTATGCCACTCTGTACTCCAACCAACAGTAGAAAAGGGCTCCCTTTTCCTCACAGCCCCACCAGCATTTACTGTTTAAATTTCAATGACAGGCATTCTTTCTCAGATAAAAGGAAATCTCAGTGTTCTTTTAATTTGGATTTCTCTCATGACTCATGATTGAATCGGGATTTTTGAGAAAGTGAGAGCCTTCGGACTTTCTTATTTGAGACATTAGAAGTTGAGACAATAAAGCTTAGCAAACTGTGTTACCTTAGTTCTGAACACTGCTTTCTTCTTAGAAGACTTTCTTTTTAACCACTCCTCATCCTTTTTATGCTGTTGAAATGAATACCTATAAATTTCAAGTATAACATAATTGGCATTATAATAAATGATCTGGCAAATACTGTTGAACAGTAAAGGACACAATGATACTCTGTCCCATTGTGACTATAAATAGAATCGTCTAGATACTAATTAACAGCTCATCACTACGATTACTTATTGTTCTTATTCCATTAATCAAACTTACACCTTTCTAATTCATATTTTGATTTTCAAAAGTTGTGCTAGGAAAAGATAAAATTTCACGTGAATACAAATAGATGTGAAGCATACAAAGCTAATTAAGTTTATAACCACTGAGAATAATATGAAAAGGAAAATTAAATTGCTTTGCTTCGAGGAAAATCTTTAAGGAACCATTTGTTGACAAACACAAAAGTACTTTATGAATATCTTCTTTCAGAGTTGATATGTGGCTAATATTTTATATGTAGCAGTTATGTGCAAACTTTATTAAGTTTAAGCACACTGACAACTGTCTTCTTAACGTCATAGTTTCATGTGCTGTGATGTGCGAGAGGAGTAGTGTTTTCACTTCATGATTTAACACAGCTTTCAGAACTATAAAGCTTACAGTGGAAAGAATTCAGAAAGTGACATAGAAATCTGTATTTAAACAAAGGGAAAGTTTATGAGAAATGCAAAAAGATGCATTAGAAATATCAGCAACAAAATAACACTGATTAAATAATCTTGTGACTTTTTCACAGTATGACGATTCAATCCAAGGGTATAGGTCATTTAGAATACTTTCTCTTCATCTTTACTATTCCCTAGATACTTAGACATTCAGTAGGTAATGTTCGCTATGCTACTTCAAATATTTTGAAGAAGCATACAGAACATAGTTCAGTCACAATTCAAATAAAATTTCAATGTTGAAAATGCACTGATAATAATTTATAGATTAGTTTTCAGTCCTGTGTGAAAAAATACTACTTAGAAATCTGACACCACGATATCTTCATTGCTGTTGTTCTCTGATAGGTTTACCAAATTCATCTTTAGAAGTGTTCGTTGGCATCCCCAGGATACCTTTCCTTAGTATCACAGAGTTTAGATTGACTCTGGAGTATTTGCACATGAGGAAGCTAATCTGTTTCCTAAACTCAATCTCACAAACAAAGCAGTTAAATCCGCATCTCAAATGGCTAAATTGGGACTCATTACACTTTTCATAGTCCTGGATCTTTTTGTTTCTAAATCCCTGTAACATTATTACTGGGCAATGAAATTTTCACAGAATTTAAGCCAATTCCTTTGAAGAAGAATGAGCTACACAGCACTGAAGGATAGTTTTCTTCTAAAACTAGGAATGTAATTTAAGAGCCAAAGAAAAATACGGGGAAATAAGTACAATTTTCAATGCCTTGGCTGGAAAGCAGTAAATGCTTTGCCTTGAAATGCTGCTTCTTTTGTCAAAATTTTCATTTCATACTGATTTAACAATCTTATTTGAGTTTTTACCATGTATCAGGCTCCATCAGAGAAGCTTCAATGTGAAAAAGAAAATGACATATCAATCACTGAGGTGTTCAGTCCCGAAAAGGAGAAAGAACTCTACAAATTGCTGCATAATAAAGTGATTGAGTCTATAAAAACATAACTAAAAAGTTAACAATGTGGGAAATTTAGAGAAATGAGCTTTTCACAGACTATTTAGAATAGAAAGAAAGAAAGCTGGATCAAAAGAGAAAAATTTAGGGACGCATGGATTTATATTTTTCAAGCTAAGTAGAGAAAAATTATGTTTTAAAATTTCTGAACATTAAGAAAAATCAAAATATTGAGGTAAAAATAAAGTAAGTATGGCTTTCTAAATGCACGTTAAGATGTTAAACTTTTGTGTCACATATCCTACTTCTTTGAAAATAATGAACATAGACCTGCACCTTTTGGGCTCTGCTAGCCATGTTGAAGTGGATGAAAATTTATTTGTTCTACTGGATCCTTTCACATGCTAGGCAAGGGCTCTGCCCCTGAGCCACACACCAACCCAAGGTGTCTTAAAATCAGAAAAATGAATGGATATAAAACCATCTAAACAAAATGAATATGAGATTTCTAGAGATAATATTGTATTTATATTTAAATTAATCATGTATATTATTTGCAAGTAAGTAGAGATAGAGATACAAAGAAGTAGATGTGGATCCAGATGCAGATGTAGACTTAGATAGATATAGACAGAGCTAGTATTATCTACTTGCCTATCTGTGGAAGAAAATACCAAACATTTGCAACTTAAATAAAAAGGAGAGATTTGCTCTGGGTTAAGTTTTAAGACCCCTAGCCAGAAACACATGGTAGAAGGAAAGCTAATGTAAGAGGAAAGCTAATTAAATTGGAGCATCCAGAAGTTAGGGGGAGAGGTGGATACAGACAGGTATTAGGCAGTCTCTTGGCTATAAATTCTTAAGTTCTTATGAAAATCAGACAGTTAAATACTTCCAACATAGCCTGGCACAGATTAAATGTTACTGTTTAAATGGGGAGCTGTGACCATTAATCCTCATATGTCAATTTCACTGGATTAAGAAATGCCGTGAGGGCTGGCCAAATAGCTCAGCAGATTAAGGTGCCTGCAAGCAGGCTCAGGGTTTGATCCCCAGGTCTGTGGTGCCAGCCCTGCCCCTGGGACATACTGAGACTGCAATTGAGACTGGGCATGGTAATACAACACTTGGGAAGTTGTAAACAGGAGAATCACTATAAACCCAATCTAGTAGTGTGACGCTGTACACCTGTAGACCCTTCGTTGAAATACAAAAAAAAAAAAAAAAAGAAAGAAAAAGAAGCGCCTTGAAGATTAGCACCACATTCTATGTTTGTCTGGGCGGGTCACAGAGGCATGACATTTTGTACTATATATAGTTCCTGAGCCATCATTCTGTTCTGTCTCCTCCTATGCTCCTGACCGAGTGACTGAGACTTATTTGCTCTACTAGGCCCTTGTAACATGATGTCTCTGTCTTAGAGACAGCCTATCATGGACTAAAAGGAAATTAAACATTTCCTCCTTTAAAATAAATATTGTATCTCAATGATGAAAAGCAAAGTGACTATTCCAGAAAACTGGTGCTGTAACAAAGAGCTCAGGTGAATTTTATTACTAATCCTGACTATATGATTCAGAGACATATGTCATATGTTTATGCAAATAAATCAGAAAGATTTACAGATGTGGACTAAAGAAGCTATAGAATTCTGTAAACAGAGATTTATGGGTGATTCTGATCAGAGCTCATAAGACCAGAGTGTTGAGAGGAGTGTGGACAGTAAAGGTCAGGCTAATGCAGTTTTGGTTGAGAACAAAATATTTCATAAATAGTTGTACTAGTGGTCAGGTGTTTCATACTCTGGGAGAAAAGCTTGTCTATATATTGCCCATGCTTTCTTTCTTTCTATGGCTCTACTGCTTACTTTTAAATTGGAAAAATTGTTCTATACTACTATACTTTGCCATTATGTAACATTTTTTTAAAATTTCAACAAATGTTCATGACTCTCAGAAGAATCTTAGACTTAGACTATTTTTTGTACTGAGAATCGAACTCAGGATCCTTCATTTGCCCTGCACATGCTTGTGTCACTGGGCTATATCTCCAGTAGTAACTTGGAATTTTAAAAGATTTTGAAACTATTGAGACTTCAGGAGATGGACAATTATATTTTCAACTGTACCCAGAAAAGTTGTCTTATGTTCAGTAGAATAATATATTGCTTTGATTTTATTAAATATTACATAGATTTTAAGAATTACATTTTGAGTATAAAGTGGATTGTTTGAAAATCGTCATTTTTAACTATTAATTGTGAAATGTTAGTATCATTGGATTAAGAAAAGCCAAGCAGATTATTAGGGTAAGATGCTGGGTCTGAGTGGGTCATGGTCAGATGTCCTTCAGTTCATATGTGGTCCCTTGCTGATCGCTTTCAAGCACTCTTCCCTTGAACTTCTTCCTAGTCACCCAAGAAACTGTGTTCCACCAGGCTTTTGCACCACGATATCTCTGTCTTGGAGGCACACAATTATGAAGTGAAATCATGAGAAAATTAATTTTTTTTTTTTTTTTTGGCAAAACCAGGGATTAAACTCAGGCTCTTGCACTTGCCAGGGAAGCACTTATTCAACTGAGCCATCTCCCCACCCCTTTAAACTTTTTCTTTTTTTTAAATGCTTCTTTAAAGTGTTAGGAATTATGTCTCAATGATGGGAAACTAACACAGAGAAAAAAGCAGAGTAAAGCAGGACCCAAACTTAGCAGGACAAACATCACATGATGTAGTTCAGATCAGGTCTTTGTGAGACGTAAAGTACACGGGTACCATGGCTTATATCTGGATACTTCCCAAAGCCTCATGTGCCCATAGGTGGAACTTTTGGAAACAACTGGATGTGAGTGTGTGAAGTTGAGTAATGGGCATGTGATATTGGATTAGTTCACTGATTTACTTATCATAGTTCTGGGTGTAGGTAGCAACAACCAACAGGCTTGCAATCTGCATACCATAAAAAAGAAAAGAAAAAGGAAGAATTCCTGCAGCCTGCCTGCCATGCTATTGACATTTTCTGCAATACCCCTCTGCCATGCTGCCCTCCCTTGAAGTTATATGACTGTGGCCTGAAAACTGCAGATTGTGGGCTAAGATAATCTTTAACTTGTGAGTGTTGGGTATTTTGTCCAAGAAATGATAAGATAATGAACAGAGTTTGGTGCCAAGAGAAAGAATGTTGCTGTGTGCTTACTTGATTATATGATTCAGAAGCCTATGGAAACGGATTGTGGGAGGAGATCGGAGAGGTCTGAAAATACTGGCTCATGAAGCAGCCCCAGAATATTATAACTCTAGCTTCCTGGTGAATTTATGCCAGAATTCAGGAGACCAGCATGGTGATAGAAATGCAGCTTATAAACACAAGGCTCTGAATGTTTTAGGTGAGAAAAGGGACTCCATTTGCAGTGGAATATGTGTTATGCTCAGAAAATATATCTGAATTTTGTCCAGAGACTTCAGAGGAGACTGAAATTAATGGAAGTTCACTAACCTGGCAGAAGAAATTTCAAGACAGTCTAATGTTGAAGCACTAATATGGCTACTGTGGAGAGCTTTTAACCAGCTATACCTTAAGAATCAAGAGAAAATAGAAAAAGAATCATGTAAAGTTTGAGTTTGATTAGAAAGAAAGTTCTGGGGCTGGCCAAATAGCTCAGTGGATTAAAGCACCTGCAAGCAGGCACAGGGGTCAGGGGTTCCATCCCCCGGGACTGCTATGCCAGCCCTGCTCCCAGGATACAATGAGACAGCAATTGAGACTGGGCGTGGTGGCATGTGCCTATAATCCCAGCTCTTGGGAGGCTGTAATCAGGCAGATCACTACAAGTCTGATCTAGTAGTGTGAGCCTGAACACCCTGTAGACCTGTCCCTAAAATAGAAAACTAAAAAAAGAAAGAAAGAAAGAAAGAAAGAAAGAAAGAAAGAAAGAAAGAAAGAGAGCTCTAGTAAAGTGGAAGCCTGAAAAGATGAAACAGAGGAGAAATTGGCAATCCTAAAATTTATTTGGAACCACAAACAACCTAGAATAGCAAAGGCAATCTTGGCCAATCAAGACAAGGCAGGAGGCATCACAATTCCTGATTTGAAATTATACTACAAAGCCACTATGATAAAATCAACATGGTATTGGCAACAAAATAGACCTGAGGATCAGTGGAATAGATTAGAAGATGCAGAGGCATCTACAAAAACACTCAGCCATCTTATCTTCGACAAA
>PVKA01032655.1:0-25091 GCA_004027165.1 Ctenomys sociabilis
TTTTTTTTTTTTTTTTTTTTTTTTTTTTTTGAGACAGGGTCTCACTGTGCAGTTCAGGCTGGCCTCAAACTCACTTTGTAGCTCAGGCTGGTCTCGAACTCACAACAATCCTCCTGCCTCAGCCTCCCGAGTGCTGGGATTACAGGCCTGTGCCACTATGCCCAGCTTCTCTTCACAAGCAGATGACCAAGTCAGAGCTGCTCAGGCGGCTGCAGCAGCACAAACAGGGTCCTGTGTCCCAGAAGCGGGGAAATAAGCCGAAGATCAGTTTCAGTAACATTATATCAGATATGAAAGTTGCCAGATCTGCTACAGCTAGAACATCAAGACTAGAGCATCAGATTCAGTTTGATGAAGAAATTGACAGTGCTATAGGACAGGAGATAACAGCTGATTTTTTAAAAAGTCTTAAAGGTTTATTCAAAGGGGAGAGACTTAATATCTTTGATATTAAGCAATTTACTGAAGAAGCACCTCTCACAAAGACCTCACCCTCCCTATGGGATGTGGAGTTTGCAAAGCAGTTATCCACAGTAAGTGAACAGCCCCTTCAGAATGGATTTGAAGAGATGAGCCAGTGGACCAGGGAAGGGAAACTGTGGGAGTTCCCCATCAACAACGAGGCAGGTTTTGATGATGAAGGCTCCGAATTTCATGAGCATATATTTCTTGATAAGCACCTGGAGGATTTCCCCAAACAAGGCCCATTCGCCACTTCATGGAGCTGGTCATTTGTGGCCTTTCCAAAAACCCATATCTGAGTGTTAAACAGAAGGTTGAACACATGGAGTGGTTCAGCAATTATTTCAAAGAAAAAAGAGACATTTTAAAAGAAAACAACCTACAGTTTAACTAAGACCTTGGAAATTTTTATTTCAATCTATCAGAGATGGACATTGTAATGAAATAAAGTAACTTTCCTAGTTTTTATGTTAAAAAAAAAAAGCAGTCATAAACTCCAAAAGCCACCCCATGACCGCATGAGGCTTTAGGGGGACAACTAGACACAAACCATAACAAAGACTAATAAGAACACCATTTGGCGGATATTGCCAGACTGGTCTACTCAGGATATGCACACGTGGCACTCCTGGCATGAACCAGGCCAGCTGCTCCACACTCTCACAAAACAGGATGTTCTCAAATGTCCTGATTTTTACTGAAATTACTCTTTAATTACATGTAGTTTCGTATGAATTGTTTTTTGTGAGTCAGTATGAAGATTTTATTTTTCTATGTTTAAGAACCACTTGTATTCTTTCAACACCTATGAAGGGCTTAAGACCATTTTAATGTCAAACAAATTTTGAGATGTCTAGAAAGTTAAGAGACATCACGGTTTTTATAAACCTCAAGCCCTCTTGACAACTCCAAAAGCCCCCTTTCCATGGATCCTGGCCGCGAGTGACTGGTGCACACTTGAATTCACTGTGATTGCTGGCTGTGTGTTGCTGGGACCACCCTGAGATTGCCAGGTGGGCAGACGATGTCTGTTTTCATAATGTTATCTACTCTTCACCAAGAAAGATTCTTAATTTATAAAGATTTTCTCACTTCATATAAAATTCTATTTCTGTAAATCTTCCCCTAACCTTCAGATTTAAAATGAATGCCTTGTCGTTGGGTTTTGTGCACTTTTCTCAGAGTGCCTTTCAATATTCTACTTTTACTGTCTCCTTCTACCTTGCAGCCAATGTTACATTGTATAGATTCACCGGATGTCTGACAGTTTTGTTGTATATAGTGGCAAACAGAGAACTACAGGAAAATTCTGTAGACAAGGGAGAGAACAAATTCGTGTGCTTCAAAAGTCACCTGTATTGGAGCCAGAAAATCTGCCGTTTACTCTAGACAGCTTTCAGAGAATTGATTTCCTCAGTTAAGAAAACACAAAACTATGTTGTTGTGAAGAGGAAGAGAATGAAAAAAAAGAGGAAGAGAATGTGCTCAAATTTCATTTCTGAGCGCATGCTATATCCAGATGTCTGTATGCTGTGTGTGTGTGTGTGTGTGTGTGTGTGTGTGTGTGTGTGTGTGTAAAGGTATTCATCAATTTTCCAACTCAGTGACACTGAGATTTCTTCAAGTTGCAAACGGCTTGAGAGGACTGAAGTTTATTCTCCCAGTTCTGTAGATCAGAAGTTTGAAATCAAGTGATCAGAAGGGCTGGTTCCTTCTGGAGTTTCCAAGGGAAAATCAATTTTATACCTCTCTCCTAACCTCTAGCAGCCACTCACAATTCTTTTAATTTTCTTTTCTGAGACAGGATCTTGCTATGTAGCAGCACAGGCTGGCCTTGAACTTGCTTATGTGACCCGGACTGGCCTTGACCTCACGGCGATCATTCTACCTAAGCCTCTTGAGTCACAACTTTTCACATCCTGTGGCAGGAAGACATGTCACTTTAATCTTTGCTATGTTTTCTCATAGCCTTTCCTTCTGGGTATCTCTGTGTCTTCTCTTTTTATGTCTCTTTCTTACAAAGATGCTGTTCTCTGAACTCAGGACCCACACTAAGCCCAATATGATTTCACCTTGAGATCCTTAATCAGCTATATCTATAAAGACCCCATTTCCAAATAAAGTCACATTCATAGGTACTGGGGGGCTTAGATATTGGACATACCTTTGGAGCCACCATTTAATCCCCTACAAGAAGCAAACTAAGAACTGAATCCAGTTACTTTCTGATTTCATGTCCAATGCACTTTGGACTCTCCTCCTTCCCTCTGCAAAACTACTGTGCAAGTGTTAAAGATCATGTTACCATTTCTTCCTATTCTCCCAGGGTTACATGGTTCTCTTGCTTCTAATTATGCAAGGAAGTGGCTTGAGTACCAGGAAGAAACCACTGACTATAAAATTTTTCATTTAGTGGTACAACATCCTCTGCGTAAATAATTTTCAAAAAGGAAGTTGGGTTATACATCCAGGATGTGCTAAATCATCCAAGCTCATAGCTGACATCTATTGTTTATTATTTATTATGTGCAAGGCCCATGCTAATTGCTTCATACACATCATGTCATTTTACCCTAGCAGACAGTGACTATTACCATCTTCCCCTTTTTTTTTTCACAAAAGAAATAGGTTCGAAGATGTTAGAGACCAGGTCTTAAATCATAGAGCCTCCAACTGGTAGAGCACAGACTTGAACCCAGGTGATCTCCTCACTCTGGAGGCAGTGACAGGGGACCCTACCATGTCACCACTAACCCCCAGTCAGATTCCCCACCGCTATCTTGGCTCCATGGCAGTTGAATTTTACAAAGACTTGTTCATCACCATCATCCACATATTTCTAATAGGAATGCTCAGATGTTTCTTGGTCTCTCTGCTTCTCTTTATTTCATTTGGGGAGTAACGCTGTTCAGAGTTATTTGGAACTCTGGAATGAAATTGCTTGAAACACAGCCTCAGTTTTTAAGAAAGGATTAAATCCAGGGCATTTCCTCTCAATCACTATGATTATGGTCCTTTCGGTCTGGGGTTGCCCTGTGCATTCACTGCTGAGAACAATCGCTTTGAGTTTGTCAGTATATTATAATGTGATTTTGCTAAACAAAACGGAACTGAACAAAACAACCCATCATTTCTCTCCCATTACAAAGACTAAATTTGTTTTTGTTTGTCTTCAGTGTAAAACAAATTTCCCTTCAACAGGGTAATATAATAAAAAGCCACATAACTCTAAGAAAGGATGTTCTAAGAAAGACCTAGTCAGGACTATAATTCTTTCTCCCTGATTAATATTTTTAAATTATCTTTAGCTCAATGAGAAAGATTAATCATTAATATGACCCAAAGTCCAAACAAAACTTATTGCTTTAGAATATATTCATTTATTTTTAGTGCCCATGTCAGTTTTTAAAGAATGGCTTTGTAACAATATTTTCACTACTTAAAACTTTAACTAGCAGGCTGATGGCCCGTGTCTTCAGTTAAATGCTAAGCCAAACGAGTTGCCATTGTCTGCACTTTTCTGTAATGAAATTCATTAATGATGGCATATTTATAGCATATAGGGAAAAGGTCATCTTTTGTATAGTGTCCTCTTTTAATTAACTTGGCATCCTTGGGAAGGAACTTAAGCCAAAAAGTCCTTTGCGAGGATTTATCCTTCCCCGCTTATGGTAACAATGTCACTTGTCTTCAGCCCTAAAGTAGTCTTTGTAAATCGTGGATTTGCAAGGTTCCTTGGAACATGTTCCGGGGTTCAGGCATGCAGTTGAATTGCATTAGGGTGAGCAAGTCTAGAAAATAAAAGCACAGACCAGCAAGAAGGAAAAGGTTGGCCTTCTCGCCACCTTGCTGAGCTACTTCCCGTCCTCTGCGTTAGACATGAGCAGCACAAAGCCCAACAGGGCAACATGAAGCAAGGGACACAGGACAGTCACAGTGTACAGTACAACATGAAGCAAGGGACACGGGACATGGGACAGTCACAGTGCAACTTACAATGGAAAGTGGTGTGTTTACCATTTTGAAAGCCATAATACAGAAAACATTATGGCTGTACATAAAGATTCTACTTTGTTATTTGAAATATTTGTGTGAACAAAATTAACACATGATGATTCTTGTTCAATACGTTGTGTAAAGATTCTCTATAAAATTGAAGGAACAACAATGTCTCCCCTGTGTTCCTGTATACCGTGGACTTAATTGACAGTAGTGAATTTTGTGAATTTCCTGAACACCTCGATGTGGAAGCTATTACAGTATTTTCTGTTTCATGGAGAAAGCTAAAGAGCACAGAATTGAAGTGACTTCCTCAAGCTCAGTTGGAGATCAGGAAATCTTTGACTCCAAACATGTTATAGAAAAAACATGATATGGCTGCTGTCTCCTTTATTTGTGCCTTTTTGATGATTGGTTTCTCTCTACAGCTGGATAAAATGAATCTGAAAACCTCTTTCAAAAGCAACCAACTTTTGATGATTTTGCTTTCGATAAACTCATTCTGCACTCCTTGAGTCCGGGTCTTTTAAGTTGCTCCTCAAGATGGAAGGCTTGAACATACCTGAATCTTATTCTGATGCTCACTTTTTTCAACACGCTGTGCTGATTGTGGGCTGCGAGGATAGCACCGTACCATCAGGTTATAGCATGCCGTTCTCCTAACACTGCTGTATCCCCCTCTGCACCAAGGAGAGGATGTCACACAAAACGTTAGCAATGTACAGCTCACGTGACTCTTCTCTGCTCTAATCTTGTCTCATAAGGTCATAGAGCCCAGATGGCCACCTTTTAATAATCCCTGGAAGGTTTTCCAGGCCTCACTTCCTTCTAAATCTGAAAGATTTCACACCTCCTTTGACTCTGGGCAATGGATCCCATTTAACTCAGCGTTTTATTTCATTTATTCCCTAGCTACATTTTCTGAGAAAGAATCCATCACTCATAGTTCTCTTTCAGAATTCTGTGCCTTTGAACATCATCCAAAGGCTTTTTAGTGCGTTTGGTCATTTTTCCTTAGGGGTGTAACTTTCGTGCCCAAAGATATTCCAACTCCAGTGCTCTGCATGGACTCTTAAAGGATGTGGAACAAGCCCCATCAAATCTTCACTGGGATTATTGAAAACTCTATAGAGAAACTACAAAAGATCAAAAATGTAAAATTTAAAAGGGTCTGGAGAATAAAGATAAATTACACACAGAGGAGCTATTAAAATGTCAATAAACTTCATAACAGCATCAACAGAGGCCTACGCGTGATATAATTATTTCCACACTGAAAAAAAGGACGTGTTTCTCCCTCCTTTTGTATCCAAAGCGTACATGCATACTTCCCAGACATCCATGTTTCCAGTATAATGACTGTGCGATTTTGTTTAGTTCGATCAGCGAGGTTTACATTAAGCATGACTTGCCTACCACAGAGGCATCTTGTCTTCATCCTCTGAAAACATGTAAGACCTTCGTGTTCCCACCATTTTGAGAGTTCATTTTGAGTCTATTTTCAGCCATACCTCTGAGAACTTTGCGAGCCATTAAATCCAGAAACTCCTGCATTTCAGTGTAGGAATTTTTCTTAAAATATTTCTTTAATTTTTTTCCTCATTCCTTTTCCCGGTTCTCTTCTTATAAAAGCCTACTTCTGCAGAAAGTGGCCCTCTTGAACTATTTATACAATGTTTAATAATACCATACAATATTTTATATTTTATATGTGAAAGACAAGCATATAAATATAAATTTTATAATATTTTCTCCTTTGCTTTCCCATGGCCTTTTACTCCACTTTTAACTTTGACTTCTAAACTTTCTATGAATAGCTTCAGTTCTGCTGTCATAGTTTTAATTTCCAAGAGCCTTCCTACGTTCTGTAAATGTTCCTTTGAAATAGCATTCTGGCTTTGTTTCTTGGACTGACTATCACTGCTTATCTCTTTAATGATGTTAATAGTCCTTTCATTTTCCCTTCATAGTTTATTCTTCCTCCAAATTATTATTTTTTCTTTGTGATGCGCTTGTTCTTTATTTTCTATGTTAGAGACGTTCTCCACCTGTCCGGTAGTACTTAGGTATCAGTCCATGTTTAATTGTGAGTAACTAAAAAGCTGGTTAGAGCTGATTGAGTTTCCCTGGACCATTTTTTGGAGCAAAACTTGAGATCAGGATTTTTTTTCCGCTTGGGCAGCTCGGAGATGACTCTTCAACCTTTTCAATTTTTAGGAGAGAAAAAGTCTGACTAAGCATTCTGGAAGCTGGGTGGGCAAAACTGGCTTGGAGGTAGGATCTTAGCCTTCAGTGCTTCTGTCGTCCTTTGTTTTCTGGGTTTCTGTGTGGCTTGTGTACCTAGCCCAGTCAGGAGGACCCACAGTGCCCAAATTACCCCCTCTAAGGAGTGAGCATGAAGATTTTTCTAGGATGGGGAGAAGTCCTCAGAGGCATGGGAGGAGGAGGAAATTTAGGATGATAATGTTTCTCAGTAGCTTTTCTAATCCTCCTTGTTTTAAGACATTGTCTTCAGCTCCTCCATCCAATGCTTCCTGGCGTCACCATTTTCTGGATTCCCCATAAGGCTGCAATCAGAACAGCCCGTGTCAGATCTGACTGTCTTTGATCTGCTTGGTCAGTTTTTGTTATTAATATTTTTTCTTAAGCTTCTTAAAGTTTGTTTTTGTGTCTTCACCCATTCTCCAGATCCTTAAAGGTCTGTATATCCCTAAAGGATATTTATTCATAGCATTTGCCTTCTGCAAAGGCAAAACTTGGATGAGTACACTCAATCTATCACCTTTACCTAGAGTTTTTTTTTTTTAATTATAAAGAGAAAAAATAAAACAAACATTCAAAACAAGATAATCGGAGGGTAACAATGGTTAGCACATTATTTATTGTTATCTTTAAATTACACAGAGAGCCGGATAGATAGCTCAGGCTCACATTAAAGAGCCTGCTTAGGCAGATGCGGGAACTGGGGTTCAATCACTGATCTGCCATGCTGGCCCTGCCCCTGGGGCACAGTGAGATGCAGACTGGGCGTGGTGGCGCACACCTATGATCCCAGCACTTGGGAGGCTGAAAGCAAGAGAATCACTGCCAGTCCAATCTGTGTAGTGAGACCTTGTAGACCCTGTACTAAATACAATCAATCAATCAATCAATAACTTGGAGGACAAGATTTTGGCATTTAATTGTCCAAACAATATCAGTGTAAACCTTTCTCTTCAATGAACCAAGAGAAATTAGTAGCATGACACTCTTAAATATATATATATTCTTTTCCCTTTCCTCCAGCCTAATTTCTCTTTCCTTTGAATAGTTCCTTCCCATTATACAATGTCTGTTGTACCATTTGGATCTTATTTACTCTCTCAGCTTCTCACACTAGCAAGACAACACAATGTTTATACTTTTTTGGTTTAGTTTTCACAGGAGTATGGTCTCAAGTTGTATACATTTACCCATAAAAATCCCCATTTATCCATCTTTATGGCTGAGTAGTACTCCATTGCAGTATAAAAAGGCCACACATCTTTTTATCCATTCCTGGGTTGATGAGCATTCCAAGATCTAGCTATTACAAATTTGCTACTATAAACATCGGTGCACATTTGTCACTGTGACATGTTACTTTAATTGTTTGGAGAAAATACCCAGAAGGGAAAGAGCAGAATCAAATGGACCCTCTAATTACAGATTTCAAGGAATCTCCACACTGATTTCCACAAGGTTCCTCCTACCACCAGTGAAGAAGTGCTCTTTTTTTTCCACACCCTCTCCAGCATTTGTTACTGATTGATTTCTTGACAATAGCCATTCTTTCTGGGATGAGATAGAATCTGTTTTATTTTAATTTGCATCTCTTGACTTAACAGTATTGTTGAACATTTTTCATATATTTATTTGCTATTTGCATTTCTCCATCTGAGAAGTACATATCCATCTTAGAAGCCTATTTTTTATTGGATTTTTAAATTTGGGATGTCTGGCGTGTTTTAATCCTTTATATGTCCTCAACAGTAATCCTTTGTCTGAGGGAAGGGTGGCAAATATTTTTTCCCACCTTGTGGGTTGCTTCTTCACTTTGTTGTTGGTTTCTTTTGCTGTGCAAAAGCTTCTTATTTTTTATTTTATTTTTTCAAAAGCTTTTCAATAAGATGAGATCTCAACTGTTGATTCCTTGTGACAGGTTCTGTGTGATAAATGTTCTATTCATAGAGTCTTTGCGGGCCAGAGATGGCTCAGTGGAGTAAGTGCTTCCCTGGCAAGCACAATGACCTGAGCTCAACCTCTGGTTCTAAAAAGAAATTCGAATCATAGAGTCTTTGCCTGCATAAAGAGCTTCAAGAATTTTATCTGTTTATCTTGCATCAAACAATGTTTCTGTTTTAGTATTTGAATGTTTGATCCATTTTAAATTTAGTTTAGTACATGATGAAAGATATGAGTCCAGTTTTGTAATCTTTAGCATGGTCAGGGCCAGTTTTTTTCAACACTATTTACTAAAGAGACCATCTTTCTTCCAGTGAACATGTTTGTCACCTTTGTCAAAGAAAAGATGGCTGAGTATGCCTGAAGTTGTTTCTGCATCATGTCTGTTCCATTGATCTTTGGATCTGTTTTGTTTTGTTTTTGTCAGTACCATGCTGTTTTTATAGCAGTCTTATAGTACAATTTCAGGTCAAGAATTGTGTTGTCTCCTGCCTAGCTTTTGTTACCTAGGATTGGCTTTTCTATTCTAGGTCTCTTCTAGGTTCCAAATGAATTTTAGGAACATTTTCTCTAATTCTGTCAGATAAGCTATTAGAATTTTTATCAGAATGTGTTACATTTGTATAACAGTTTTGGAAATATGGTCATTTTTGCCATATTAGTTCTACCTGAGAGGAATAGATGTCTTCCCATTTTCTGATATCCTCATCAATCTCCTTTTTCAGAGTACTGTAGTTTTCAATGTAGAAGTCTTTTAAATCCTTCATTAGATTGATTGCTAGATATTCTTATATGCTGCTGAGAAAGATGTTGTCTCCCTAATTTCTCTGTGAGTTTGTTATTTGTACACAGGAAGACTATTGATTTTTGGGTGTTGACTTTGTATCTGGCTATGCTACTGAATCTACATATTAAATCTAGTAGATTTTTAGTGGAGTTTTTGGCATCTTCTCTATAAAGTATAATGTGATCTATAAGCAGTAATAAATTAACTTCTTTTTCTATTGTTATTCCTTTTATTTCTTTCTCTTATCTAATTTCTCTGGCTAAAGTTTCTAGGACCATATTGAATAAAAATGAAAACAGTAGACATCCTTATTTTGTTCTTAAATTTAGAGTGAAACCTTTCAGTTTTGTCCATTTATTATGTTGGCTATTTGTTTGTCAAAGATAGCTTTGTTAGACTGAGATAAAAACCATCTATTCCAATTTTCTATAAGGGTTTATTATTTATTTATTTTAAGACAAGATCTCACTATGCAATTGAGGCTGGACTTGAGTCTACTTTGTAGCCCAGCCTGGTCTAGAACTCTCAACAGTTTTCATGCCTTGACCTCCCAAGTGCTGGAAGCATAGACATGTGTTGCCTGCCTGGATCTTAATCTTTTTCTGCATCTTTTGAGAAGATCATATGATTTTGGTCTTAGGCTATGTTAATGTGGTGTATTACATTTATTGATTTACACATGTTGAACCATTCCTGCATCCCTGGGATGACTCCCACTCGGTCATGGTGTGTAATCTTTTTGATGATTTGCTGCATTCTCTTTGTCAATATCTTGTTGAAGAGCTTTACATCTATCTTCATTAGGGAGATTGGCCTGCAATTCTCTTTCTTAGTTGTGTCCTCTGGTTTTTGTATCCGGGTAGTGCTTCCTTTCAGGAATGAATTTGGGAGTATTGCTTCCCTTCCAGTTTCACTAAAGAGTCTGAGAAATAGTGGGAAGTCTTCTCTTGCAGAATTCAGAAATGAATCCATCATGTCTTGGGCTTTTCATTGCTAGTAGGTTTTTAATTATTTCTTGATTTCATTGATTGATATTGGTTCATTTAGGATGATTATATCTTCTTTACACATATATATCTTCATTAAATATGATTTGTAATTTATATGTGTCTAGGAATCTACCCATTTCATCTGCATTTTCCAACTGACAAAGGATCTACAAACTGTGGTTAAGAGTTATAGGATAAATCCTGAGGGTACTTGACTGACTTTATCAGATACAAAAGTTACATTTCTTGTTATATAGGTCTTGCTTTATCTTGGTCTTAACTATCCAACAGAAAAGTATAAAAACGAGGTATATAAAGTAAAGCCATAATTAATATGCTGAGCTGTGAAAGGCTCAAGTCAACAATTGACATCACCAGTCCTGCAGATAACCCACTACTGTTGTGGACTGCTGGACTGTGATGGATTGTGTTGCTGAATTCATAGACCTATAGTATTTAGAGGCCAGTGGAATACCTATCTCTGACAGGACTAAACAAAAAAAGGGGATACAAAGGAAGGACCATTTTGTATCTGTATATACAGAATAGTTAGGATAGACATACAACTACTTTTGCTTAATTCAATGAGAAGAAAGATTTGTACTAATAGTGTTTGGACAGGCTATCCTGTCTGTTTTTTGTACTATGAATAACCACTAAGAAGATAACAATGTACCATGTATTAATTCTTGAAACTGTCCTATTAATCAGTTTTGAAACTGTCTCATTGCTATTTGTTTGTCAATAAAATTTTTTAAAATCTATGAGTTTTCAAAGCAGGTGCAGATGATCTTCTGGATTTCTGGAGGGTCCATTTTGATTTCACCTTTTTCATGTCTAATTGTGTGATTTGGGTCTTTGACTTTTGTTGCCTTTTTGATAAGGTTGCATGAGCATTTTCAATGTAATTTAATCTTTCAAAGAACCATCTATTCAATTCATTGACATATATATATATATATATATATATATATACATACATATATATATATATATACATATATATATGTAAATTTCTACTCTGATCTTTATAATTTCCTCCCTCATACGAGATCCTGCCTTAGCCTTCTTTTCTCTTCTTGAAGCCTGAGATTCATCATTTAGCTGTTTATTTTCACTTGCTCTTTTTTCATGATGTGGGTATTTACTGCTATACATTTCCCTCTTAGGACTGCTTTCATTGTTTTTTATGATCCAGTACATTGTATTGTCACTATCATTTAATTGTAGAAACTATCTAATTTCTTCTTTAGTTTCTTCTGTGACCCCACTGGTTGTTCAGAAGGGTGCTATTTAATTTCCATACGCTTATGAAGTTCTTGTAGTTTGTTTTATTATTGATTTCCAATTTCATCGCACTATGGTCTGACAATATGCATGGGATAATTTTAATTCCTTTGCATTTACTGAAGCTCAGAATTTTAATCTAGAAATTGACCTCTCATTATCCTCTCCTTTGTGAATACTTTCAAAGGCCAACAGAACTGACCTTCCACAGATCTTTGCTGAAAAAAAAGGTTACAAAAGGAGATATTTCAAAAATAAGTAAATATTCTTAAAGGAAGAAATGGAATGCAAAAATCAAGAGGGCACCTGGTGGGGACTCCTACCGGTGCTATCTCTGGTGCTGCTATTCCCTTCTTGGATGGTTGTGGCAATGCCTTCAGTTCATCTTGGAAACCTAGGAGAGATGTTCAAGGCAACTCCCACTGAGGCCAATTTCACAGCTAGAGGGAAAGAAGCCAGCCCCATCCTGACCACCATGAGGGAAACACTAAGTCCAATCAGGTAAATATTCAGATGTCTAATCTGAACCTGCTATGAGTACCTGAATAAATAAAGCTTCCATGTAACAAATTTTAAAAGTATACATAGAGTTGTAAAACCAATAATTTTAAAGGCAACCTTTCCGATATGGGGAAGAATTATTGGAACTTTTGACTCTGCATAAAGCAAGTTATCTCACTTAGAAATTTCTTCTCTTTTCCTGTTTTTCAGAAAGGCTTTTTAAAAGAAAGACACAACTTGCCCTATGGGTTATAACCAGGGCCCAAGATCATTTTCTTTGGCTCCTAGAAATACGGTCTTGTTGGACGCTGCCTCACATATTCCTTCCCTTCCATTTTGTCAGCACCACCTCAAGGGCCATCAAATAAAGATTTCTATTTTCAGCCAGAAGCCATTTCCTACATTGCTGTTTTTAAGGTCTAGAGGTTGGTGCTTAGAAAGGCATCCACTCAATAGTTCAGATTTGTCTTTTATTCTGAGAAAACAGCAAAGCTACAGTTTGAGTTATGTTTGTAGCCTTTGTTATGGTTTATATCTGAAAGCCCCCCTAAAGCTCATGCAACCATAGGCAGGATCTTTAGAAAGTGACTAGGTTCCACGGGCATTCGGTGTCCTGGGGCTAGGAGGTGGGGCCTGGTTGGAAGAGGCTGCTTATTGTGGGCGTAACCAGCAAGGTGAGGATATTCTCCACATCCTTCTACTTCCCAGGTGTCCAGGAAAACAGTTTTCCTCCTCCCTTGCAGCTCTGCCTTGGAGTCTGCCAGCTTTGGCTGAAACCTCTATAAACTGTGGGCCAAAATACACCCTTCTTCCTTTAAGTGTGGGTGCTGGGCACTGTGTCTCAGAAGGAGCAGGTGGTGAGGTCACCTTTCACCCCAAAGGAAGGCACTTCATTAGTTGTTATTTTCGTGAATAGACTACACCTGAAATTTCAGCTACAAGCTTATACCTGTGAAAGACTCAGGTTTCTAAGAAATTTATAGTAAATATTTATATAGTGTAGTACCTAAAACAGCATGCTAGGTAATCTCTTCAGTATTCTGCCACTAGAAATCCATTTAGTACGCATGGCTACTTTGTAAAGTGCTATTATTATTTCTATTTTACAGATAAACTGAGGCCCAGAGAGAACAGATAAGATAGATGCATATATATGTATATATATATATATATATATATATATATATATATATAGTATGTTTGTGTGTGTATATGTGTATATATGTGTGTAATGGGTATACATGTGTGTTTATGTGTATATGTCTGTATATATGTGTATGTATATGTATAGGGATGTCCATTCTTGCATATATGTACTTATGTATGTATATATTTATATATATATGTATATGCATGTTTTATATGTGTATATATGTGTATGTGTATACATGTATATTTGTATTTATGTGCACGTGTGTTCCAGATATGTGTATGTGTGTGTTTACATACGTGCATATGCATATATGTGTGTGTACGTGTGTATATGCATATATGTGTGTGTGCATGTATGGGTATATGTGTATATATGTGTGTGTTGTGTACATATGTGTTTGTATATGTGCATATCTGTGCATATATATATATATATATATATATATATATATATGTACGCTCTATATTCACAGATAGAAAATGAATGGCAGAGCTACATGGTGAACGCAGATGATCAGGCTCCAAAGTCTATGATTTCAGTGACAAAATTACACTATTAGACCTGACCTAACAGTTGTTTCTTTCTTTTTTTTTTTTTTTTTGTGGAAGCAGGGATAGAACTCAGGCCCTTGCGCTTGCCAGGGAAGTGTTTATTCCACTCAGCCATCTCCCCAGCCCCAGTTCTTACTTTCTTGAAATAGCTTTTTTCTTCTGTTAATAATAATAACAATAATAATAATAATTCTTAATTTTGTTAATGATGAAGGGATTAAGCTGATGCATCCTTAACAGCCTTGTTAACATCTCTGGCCGCTACTGCCTGTGACACAGTGTAAATCCCAAAGAGCTGGGAATTGGAGTAGCTGGCATTAAAGGCAGAAACATCAAATGGCTGGATCCTTTAGCAAACGCCTAGTAGAGGAGGTTGGCGGTCTTGCTGCCCCTCTTGACATGGGGTCCCACGCCCAGGATGCGCTGGAGCACACTGCACGCGTTGGCTTCCATCCTCCCCACGACAGCACCTCTGCCACAAGGGCAGAGTGGACAGGCTGTCCCCATTCTGTTCTCGGATTTCACCTTCGTGGTATTTGGCCTTTGCACCAGATAAACCAAGCCCACCCCTCATGTTGAGAAACTGCTCTGCAGCTTGCTTGAGAACAGGGTGACTCACACCAAGCCCAAACAAAACCATTCTTCTTTTTTTCTTTCTTTTTTGGTGGTACCAGGGATCAAACTCAGTACCTTGCACTTGCCAGGCAAGCCTTATTCCACTGAGCTGTCTCCCTGGCCCACAAAGCCATTCTTGCACTCATAGCATGGTTCTGCACAAAGTAGTGTGACTCCTCTGATGTCACTTTGCCAATCCTATGGTCAGGACAATATAAAGAATTAGCCAAGGCATTCCCATAAGCAGCAGCATGCAAATTTCCAATGACAAGAGTTTGTGGGTTCTGAAAAGCCACAGCTTTGTCAGTTCTTAGCTGAGGCTGAAGATCAGCTACTTCCTGCCCCAACAATGGAATTCTGGTGCTGTTGTCACATTTAGTGGGAACTCCATTAAAATCTCAAGGTCTTCCCACAGGCACTCCACAGCGTTTGCCATACTCTCCCTCATTTCAGTCATACTTAATTTACCACCAACTGCTTCAATTTCACTTGTTATCTTGAAAGATGAAACCTTTTGTCGTCGAGCTGCATGCAAGGCACAGCCGTGAGAAGTCCCTAAGTTGCTGGAGTCCTCATATCAACTGCAGGCTTTAATGCACACACCAATTCTGCATGCAGGAGCGCAGTTTTCCAGAGAGGCAATCACCAAACCATTTGGTCATTTGGTAAACTCAAGGTCCTGAGGATGTAGAGGCACCCCTGCCAGGGCAGCTGCAGCTTTCAATTTGGGGGCAACTTTGAGGGAATAAAATCTCAAAAGGAATCCAGCTCTGGTTAGCAGCTTCATGGCTCAGTCCTCTTCAGACAGGCAGTCACGGCTGATTTAAAAGAAAGCGAGATGGTAGCTTGCATTTTTAACTCTAGATCAGAAGAATCTCCTTCAAGAAATTTAAGGAAATGGCAGAACTTTGGTTTTATCCTACAAGTTGGAATCTATGAATTTGGTGAGCCCCAGTGTTTGTGTTAGAAAGATGTAGCTCCCCAGACGGAGTTAACCTATGGCTGGAGCTGTGATTCTATGGATGAGGGCACTGAGGCACAATGTCTGCTGATAGGATCGCTCTATTATTACCAAATATGGGGGCTTAGAAAACTTGGAAATCTAAAAGAACTGATATTCAACATTTTAAAATCCCCATGTTTTAGTCCTTTGCATCTAAAGCCACCAGATTAATGAACGTACTATGACTTGGTTTCTCAGTTCTAAAACTTTTGCACACCACACACACATGCATACACATATTCACACCCCTCACACAGCAGTCCCTGTCACCCTCCCTGTATCTACTATGTCAGTGACCAGGCCTTTGTTCTGAGTACCACCTGTCCCTATTCAGTTTAGATCAAATCATACAACATGTAGAGCTCAATCAGACAGAGACTAGAAATGAGAAGCTAAACTGTGACTTCACAGCATTTTTTGGAAATATCTTAGGAGGCAGACAACTTTAGCTTTCCTTTTCTTCTGCTAGAGCACTTCAACCAAGTTATAGAGGAGAAAAACATGCCAGTAGCAATTAGATCAAGTTACTCAACAGGCCTCTTGGGTCTGAAGCTACCATTTGGCTACTGTAAGTCAAATTTTAGTACTATCTCACTCTAGACCATAACTCACAACCCAGAGCTTTAGCTCCCAGGATGCGAAGGACATTCTACAGAACTGTCTATGTATTCCTGCACCCAGCATGACACCATGCTGCCCCTCCTCACTGCATCGGACCCTAGCATCCAACTGAGTAGCGGTCCCCAGCAAGAAGGAAAGGATGCCACCCGCCTGCTCTCTGGCTAATATTGTCACAGTCAGTGTCAACACAGGTCACAAAGTTACTTGTGGCCCAGTGTTTTATGCAGATTTAAGGGAGAGCCTGTCTTTCTAGCTTTTTCTTTCTCCTGCTTAGCTTTTTTTCCTGGCCAGAGTGAAGCCTGTGGAGCAGGATCCAAGTTGTTTCATAATCTTTGTTTCCCTCCAATTTGCAAGGTCTAGTATCTGCTTCCAGAGGTCGAGGGCTTTCTCTGGGGCCTCATGTACTTCTCATGACAATAGGTTTTTTGAGAGTTTGCCTCACCCCTCCAGCTTGCCAGCATTCTGTTCTAACCCCCAAAATCCTGCTTTCCTCCTTGTTCAGAATATTGCCTCTCTTTGGATTGGCTCTGCAATCTCAGAGCAGCTGTGAAGTTCTTTCATCTCAGTACACATCCCTGAGAAACCTATAACTGGGATTTAGTTCTTCTAACCATAGGGTTGCAGCTTTAGCAAATTCCTGGGCTGTGTACCACTGAGGATTTGTTGTTCCTTAGATTTTCTTCCACACACATTTTTAAGCACCCACAATTAGTCATGCACAGGAGCAGAGAGAGATAGAGAAAGCTTGCTCTGTATTCTGCCTTCAGTATCTCAGCTGCTGTAGTGGATAACAGATAGTCCCTGCAATTTAACATGTACGGTATGGGTGTTTGGCTCACCTCTCAAGTGGCACGCTTACCCTTGAAGTGAAGGTGTAGGAGATGAGGTCTTGGGGAAGTGATTACATTATGCAGCAGAAGTATCATGAATGGGATTAGCATTCTCATGGAAGAGGCCCAGGGGAGACCTCATATCCCTTTGGCGCTATGAGGATGGCTGTCTAGAAGCAGGCCCTCCCCAGATACCCACTCTTCAGTATTGTGAGAAATAGAATTCTACTGTTTGTAAGACATAGTCCATAACATTGTGTTATAGCAGCCTCAGCAGAATAAGAGACAGCACAGCGCACACTGCAGCGCAGGAAGGCAGACCTAGAGGAGCGAGCATTATGACTGAGACATGAAAAATAGACAGTCCTGGGTTTGTTTGCTAGGCTATGAAACTATCTTACAAGTTCAATGGCTTAGTCTTCCAGTTCTACAGGCTGGAAGTCTGAGGTCCCACTGTCAGAGGGGAGGATTCTTTCTGAGGGCTCTGAGGGAGAATTTGTTCCAGGCCTGTCTCTTAGGGGTGCCAGCTTGGAAAACCATCACCATGAGCTCTGCCTTCATCTTCATGTGGCATTTTCTTTGTGTGTGTGTGTGTGTGTGTGTTGGTCTCCAAATCTTCTCTTTTCAAAATGGCATTAGTCACATTGACTCAGGGGTTCCCCTTGCTCCAGAATGACCTCATCCTCAGAAACTTCAACTACAATGACCCCATATCCCAAAAAAGGCCACACTGAGGAACCAGGGATCAAGACTTCAATATGAATTTGCTTTTGTTTTTGTTTTTGTTTTTGCATTGCATATTGTTTCCTTAGTGGTTATTTGTTATACAAGGTGCAGACATGATATTCTATTTACAAACACTATTAGAGCAGATGACTCTATTCATTGAATTAAGAGAACATAGCTCTATACTTCTTTTTTTTAAAGCTGAATTGTAGTACAATTTCAATAATTAATATTTTTTACATTGTTATCTTCCTAATGATTATGCATAGTACAAGAAGCAGACAGGATATCCTGTCCAAACACTATTAGTGCAAATCTTTCTTCTTATAGAATTACGTGAAAGTAGTTGCATATTTATCCTAACTGTTCTCTACATACAAATACAGAATAGTCCTTCCTTTGTATCCTCCTTTTTTGTTTAGTCCTGTCAGAGATGGGTATTCTATTAGCATTCAATTATTCAATATGAATTTGGACAGAGAAAGGGACACAATCCACCCCATAACCTAAAGATTTTACCAAGCAGAAAGGGGAGGACAGCATTCTGATTCTGATAGAAAGATGACACATGCAAACACATGAGGTGTGGGACTGAGAAGACAGGCAATCAATGTGGAGGTGCAGGAAAGCAGGAGGGGAGCGTGGGCTGGACATGGGACAGAGGCGTTGGTTTGAATCTGATTCAAAGATAATGTCTGGCTCAAGTATTCCAGGCGTGGATACTTCCATGAGGCAGAGAGGAACTTGCCTAAGGGCAGAGAAGAGTAGGACATCTGAAAAGGGGACATTTCTGTATCTGTTCACACCTTCCTGGTGTCAGAAGATGGCGCACGGGGAGATAGAGGCTGGAAGTCTGAGGTCCCTTTGGGAGTATCTATGGGAGGATTCACATCCCAGGCTGTATCTGTGGGGAGGTCACCCCAACTCTTTGAACCTAGTTTCTTGCTCCATGAATTGGCCATGAAATTGCTCAGCATACCACAAACGCTTCATGTGACATGGTAGTGTTATCACTCCAAGCTATCAGCGCAGGGAATTTGATCGATCCAAAACAAAACAAAAGATGGCATACAACTTCCCGTGCAACCATTCAGGTAAGCTGTTTAAGGAAGAATGAATGATAGAGTGTCTCTTGGGCCGACAAGATTAGCTCAGTGGGCTAATTGCCTACTTAGGCAAGCACAGGGACTGGGGTTCCATTCCCAGAACCATATGCTGCTCCAGCATCACACCTGGGGGTGCTAAGCTGGCCACAGAGACAGGGTGTGGTGGTGCACTCCTGTAATCCCAGCAACGAGGAGGCTGAAAACAGGAGGTGCACTATGAGTCTGAGCTGCATAATGAGACCCTGTACCAAATACATAAATATTTTTTTAAAAACAGTGTCTATTTAAGAATTCATTTCTTTTTCAATGCTCACTCTAAAATAAATATTTCTTCTGAAGGTTCAGGTCATCTGAATTTGGCACTGTGAAGAATGGGCCATATATTTTGTAGTAAAAGGAGATGGGAAGAACTGATGCAGCTTCCCTCACTATGACAATTCAGACCTGCCCCGCGGGGTGAAGCGGATGGCTCTGGGACACCAGCAGTCTCGGGCAGAGCCCACAGACACCTCCTGCTGGAATGCATGGAGGTCTGCGGATGGACGAGCCAGCAGAATGGAACTGTTTTACCAGCTTGTTTTCAACTAAGTGGCATGAAATGAGTGGGGGTTTGGTAAGTGTGTGCTGAGAGAGAAAGAGACAGCAAGATACCTTGCAAACAAGATAGAGAAAACACTAAGTGTAGCATTGCAAATTTGTTCTTTTCTTGGTACAGAGAATTACAGATGTTTATAAAATTCATAAAAGATATGCATAAACAGTTAGTGGAAAACACAAAAATTTATAGCAGTAGACTGAAGTAACTGTGTCCTCACAAGTCATTGTACATATTTAATGTGATTTAATTAAATATGTCAAAAATTTTTTTTCATTTTATGTATTTGGTACGAGGTCTCACTACATAGCTCAGACTCACAGTGATCCTCCTGTTTTCAGCCTCCTCAGTGCTGGGATTACAGGCATGCGTGTGCCACCATGCCCAGACTCATTCACTGGCTCAGCGTGCCCTGGAGGCAGGGCCAGCACCGCATGTAGGACTGGGGATCGAACCCCTGGTCTCTGTGCTTGCCAAAGCAGGGGCTTAGTCCACTGAGCTATCTCATAGTCGCTATAAAGCATTTTTTTAAAACACTGAGTATAAGTGACAGAAGGAGAGGTAAGCAAGACAGAGAGCATCAGAAAGAGGGAAAAGGAGAGGGAGAGGGAAGAGGGGAGGAAGAGGGACAGCCAGAGAAAGAGAAAAGCAAAAATTTAGGGACAATATCTTGTCATGGACTAGGGGATAACTGGGTATTAAGAGAGATAAAAAGACATGTTATTTCAAGCTGTATCCGTATGAGAGAATGCAACCAAAGAATGACCACTATTATGCCTGTCCAGGGCCTGCAGGGTTTGAGGTCCTTTCACCTCTCCACATGCTGGTAGAGTAGGGGGTCAGCCAAAAGCTTCTCATCCTATCCCTGACACTGGGAGGCAAGCAGGTTAAGAGTCACAGGGACTCTCTCTGTCTCTGCTTGTCTTCTGTAAAATGGGGCTGATCTCATGGGCCAGGAGGCCTCCTGGGAGACGTGTAGTATGCTTTCCCTCTGTCTGCTTCGTGCTGCAAGCTGCCATTCAACACTAAATTGCACTTACCTACTGTAGTGTCCCCTCTCTGGGATTTAAAGATCTTTTGTTTTAATCTGTTGCCAGCACTTGAAAATAAGAGTTATTTCATAAATACCTGAATATCGGGCTGCTTCAGAAAGATAGGCAGGTGGGCAGCACCTGTGCCAATGACGACCTTCACTGGGCCGGCTCGCTCCAGTTCCCACCACTCCCTCTGCCTCCCCAGCACCAGCTCGCTTCATCTATCTACGTTGTTGCTCTCATTTGTAGCCCTTGTTCTATTTCACCAGCACATTTTGTTGAAATTAGCTCCTCATGGGTCGTTTGCTGACTCAGAGGCAGAGAACATGTCTGGCCCAACCCTGGACTTCATTCCCAACCACAACACCTGGTCCACCGTGGGCGCTCTGGAAATGTGCACTGACTTCATATTCAAGATGCCAGGTAAGAAAAACAAGAAGGAGGGAGCCAGCAGAGAGAAAGCGGGTGCTGAAGAAGGCCTCTGTGCTGGGTGAGTGTCCGTGTGCATACACAGGCACAAGTATGAACACTAGATTTCTTTTTTGCTCTGCACAAATGAGTGCCCTTCCTCTAATGCTTCACCCAGCTATGAGAGATGACACCAGATAGACAGTGACACCACACACTCCTTTGAGGAGCCTCTCTTAGACTCAGAGGTTAGAAGCAAGAAATAGGAAGTCTCAGGCTGAAGGTGATGGATGGGCCAGGCCTGGGAGAGGAAGGGTTTCCCCATGGGTCCCAACAGATAGTGAAGTTGTTTCACCTGTGTGTGGTGCAGGAAGCCCTTGCAAAGAGGATGGCTTTATGGGTGGGACGGCATACAATCGTGAGAATTGGATATCTGGGACCCAGCCCTGGTTATTTGCTGGCCTGATGTTTAATCTTGAGCAGATTATTTGATACTTCTGAACCTGTTTCCCTGTCTATGAAATGAGGTTAATAACATCCACCTTCGGGAGATGTTGCATGTGTTGAATCAGAGGGTGTATGCTAATTGCCAGGCTTTTTTATTTCATATATAGCATGGTCTATATTAGTCAGAAAAGATTAGCCATAACTTAAAATTGTTCTCTCACCATTTTGGAGGCCAGAAGTGCAAAACCAAGGCATCTGATGAACTGTACTCTTCTGGGGCTCCAGGGGAGAATCTGCCATCTGCTTTCTCCAGCTTCAGGAGGCTTCCGGCATCCCTTGGCTTAGGTTGCATCACTTCTGTCCTCTGTCTTTACAAGTGCTGTACATTTGCCTCTGACTCTTTTCTGTCTCTTATGAGGCCACTTGCCATTGATTCAGGGCCCTCCTGGTAATCCAGACCCGTGCCATCTCAAGTTAGCTAACTTAATGACACAATCATAGTCAGAGTCTTTTTTTCCCAAATGGGCCATATTCACATATTTGGAGGTGTGAATATATATTTGGGGGGGTGCCATTCAACCCATTAGGATACCTAAAGTCTTCAGTGCTTACTGTGAGCCAGTGGTTTACGTGCATGTATTATTTGATCATCTGATTAAGCAACCTGTTGGTGGGTAGAATTCCTGTCCCTTGGGGCCTGGCTCTGTTTTCCTAAATGGTGATGAAGTAACACAGACAAACGAAGTAAGTGGACACATTTTACCCATAGACTGCATTCCCTCCTCGGGTCTCTTAACTTAGGAGGCAATGCACTTTCCCTTTTTCTGCAAAATGTCTTTGTTGGCCACTGGTGAGCTGTCCTAATCCACCCTGCCCTCACCCCTAAGGAAGGATTTGTCATCCCAGCTGCTGGAAGAATCGTCATAAAATAGCCTTCAGCTGCTAGTTCCTCGGTGTCAGTCATAATGTAGGAAGTCCTCACACTGGCCCTGAGACGGGCCATATACAGTGAGCATTTTGGCCTAGTATGATATATATCAGGTGGGCCATCTTACCCTGAGTTCCCCTGGGCAATCCTGCTTCCTCCTGCCTTTCATAGTATGATCCTCAAGAGTACCTAGTCATCCTCCTGCATACTAACCTCCAAATCAGAGTCTGTGCCCCAGGTACCCCAATCTGTACCAGTAGCTAAGGGAGTCCTTAGAGTCATGCAACTTTATACCAAGTAGAAAGTTTTACTTAGACTAAGTTTATACTAATGCTATTTTCTGTAGATGGAAAAAGGTGATGTTGTATTCAAGTTTTAAATCATATTTTCAATCTTTTGGATATTTTCTTATGATTTTGAAGATTTTCATTTTCACACACCTTGAGGCATACAATATAAATCTAAGGCAATTCTAAAGCTTTATAATATTCTTGATGAACACAATCATTCCCATGTAATGATTGAACACTGAAGCACAGGGTTCAGTGGTACCAAGTAGTAGAGAGGAGACTGAAAGAAAGGAGCACCAGTTTGGTAACGACTAAAAACTGGCTTGCTTGAAAACAATAGTTTAAAGTTTCACATGTAATTCATACCTGCCTTTGAATCTTTACATTCGTGAGGTGTTTAGGACCCTCTGTGAGAAGGAAGCTTGGGGAGGGTGCATTGTAATGACTGAAAAAATAAACTTTTGGAATAAAGCAGACCTGAATTTCAGCCTCCTCTCTACTACTTGATACCACTGAACTCTGTGCTTCAGTGTTCAATCATTACATGGGAATGATTGTGCTCACCAGCTTCCTGTTACTGTAACAAATACTTGAAATAGTCAACTTCTAGAGAAAAGTCTTCTTTTGGCTCACAGTTCTGGAGGATTCTGCCCTTGGTCAGTTGGCCTCTTGCTTTGGAGCCTGTGGAGAGGCAGCACAATGTGGCTGAGTGCCTGTGTGGAACAGAGCCACTCACCTCAGGGCCAAAATGCGAGAAAGAGAAAGAGGAGATTCTGGGGTTCCACTCTCCTCTGTAAGAGCATGCTCTAGGGATCCAAAGACTCCCAGTTAGGCTCCATCTCTCACAGGTTTCCCCTACCTCCCAGTGGAATAAAGCTGGTGCCAAGTTTTAACACACTGACCCTTGGGGCATATCCCACATCCAAACTGTAGCAATAATAACCACCCTTACCATGTAGAACTTTCATGAAGATTAGTGAGTAGCATATCTATAGAGCACTTGTAATAGTAAACACAATAAATATATATTTTATTAGCTATAGCCAATATGCCATTGTATATGCTAAATATATACACACCAAACATATTTTGTGTCATTTGATTCTTGCTTACAGAAAAGCAATAAAATTTTGTCCAAATGTTAAAGGATCCTAGATAGTTTTTCCTTATTATAAAGAAGGCTATTAAGTTTTCTACTTTAAGATGGTGTCTGCATAAAGACCTCAGTAGGCCTTAAATCAAATGGTTTTTGAAGAAAGCCACTCGAAGAAGAGGAGATAGAGCAGAGGCTTAGAGGGCAGCTAGATTATATTTGAGGACCAGTGAAGGAGACTGTGTGGTGAAAAGGGAAAAAAGGGGGAAAAAACTGAGGGGAAAAGCTGGATAGTTCATGGCAGAAGTACAAAGGGGTGCTGGAAGGTTTCACAGGATCAGCTAAGTCAATGTACAGATTCTAGATTTTTGCTAAAGGACTGGGGAAGTTGAGGGTCCTGAGCCAAGGAGCAAGCTGGATTGCTGTGGTGAGAATGCAGAGGGAATAGCTAAGACAGAAGAGCAGGTGGTCAGCAGCCCATGGAGGGGCCCCAGGCTGATGGCTCTGGAAGCAGAAACAGTTAGGGTGGGGCTAAGGACATGGAGTTAGTCAGTTCCTGGAGTCAGTCAAAATCCTCAATGGGAAGGACTTTGGTATTGTGTTGGGTGGGGACAGACAAGTCCAGGATGACTCTGGGTTTCCTAAGTGACACAGGACAACATTCTAATTGAGATGGTGAGGGGCTGGGCTGAGGAGGAGCGAGGCATGTGTGCTAGAACCTGGGAAGTGTGAGAAGGGCTGAAGCATCCCAAAGAAATGGGGAGGCGACAGTGAGATAGAAGAGTGTGGACTGAGTAGTCCAGGCTAAAAAGAAGCGATGGGAGTCTCTGATCCAGAAGTAGTACCTAAAACCAGGAGGATAGATGAAAGCACTGAGGCACGGGAAGGGAAAATAGGAGCTTAAAGGACAGAACTCACAGACACGTTAGTGCTCATGGTTTAGTGTTCACTGTTCAGAGGAAAAGCTGCCAATGAAAGACAAAGAAAACCAGGACTCTGGATCCAAAATGAAGGTACAGGAGCAGGACTTTGAGGGTCAAACAGGAGTTTGTAAGATCAGTGATCCTCAAAATGTGATAGTAAACCTGCAGTACCTGAAAACTGTTTAGGAATTTGCAAAATGACAGGCTCCATCAGCAGGGAACTGGCTCAGGAGCTCTGAGGAGCCCCTTCCAGGGGCTTCTGTAGCACCCCCCCCCACACACACACCATGTGAGAACCACTGCCATAGTTACAAAACTGCCTTTACAAGAAAGATTAAAGAAACAAAACCAAACTGGCTTAGTGGAGAAAATATTGCTGGAGACCCACTTGAAGTTCAAAGCAAATAGATTGCTCAGAAGTACCTGTGCCTTACAGCAGGGTTTGGAGCCTTCTACCGACCAATCAAGCAGGGCTCTGTGGACCGAGGGAATGCTGAGCACCAGGCATGCCAGGCATTCCACTGGTGGGGGAGAGAGAGA
>PVKA01032656.1:0-25090 GCA_004027165.1 Ctenomys sociabilis
TTTTTTTTTTTTTTTTTTTTTTTTTTTTTTTTTTTTTGTCTTTTTGAGACAGGGTCTCACTATGCAGTTCAGGCTGGCCTTAAGTTCACTTTGTAGCTCAGGCTGGTCTTGAACTCACAACAATCCTCCTGCCTCAGCCTCCCGAGTGCTGGGATTACAGGCATGCGCCACCACGCCCGGCTGTTCTTGATATTTCTTCTGTGCCTTTACAAGTATGACTGTGTGGGTTTTTAATGTTTTTCTTTTATTTACTGTTCATGTTTAAATTTTTGAATGAGTAAATTTTCACGGTTTGGACATTAAAAACTATATAAACATCCTTTGTGAAAAATCTCTCCATCCCTCTTCTGTGTTTGTTACATTCTGTTCCCTCAATAGGTACCATTTGTTGTTAATTTCTTGTTTACTCTCAGCAATTTTTGTGCATGTGTAGTTCACTACAAATATACATCACATGGAAAGTCTCAATTGCTTTTTCCTCTGCGCAGAAACTTTGGCTACTATTCCGTGCTCATGTGGAAGTTCTTTAACTATTTCACTTTTGATGGGCAGTTGGGGTCATTTCCAGTTCTTCCTGTTGGATGTTAAACCTCTGCCATGATGAAATCAGTATACCTACCAGGCTTTCTTTTTTTTTTCTTTTTTTCTTTTTTTTTTTTTTTTGTCTTTTTGAGACAGGGTCTCACTATGCAGTTCAGGCTGGCCTTAAGCTCACTTTGTAGCTCAGGCTGGTCTCGAACTCACAACAATCCTCCTGCCTCAGCCTCCCGAGTGCTGGGATTACAGGCATGCGCCACCACGCCCAGCAACCAGGCTTTCTTTAGATACAGTCCTAGAATTGAAAGTGTAAGTGTCTGAGGCTTGGTGGGTTAGCTCAGTTGTCTAAAGTGCCTTCTTCAGCAAAATCAGCCAGAGGCAAGGGACTGTGGTTTGATCCCCAGCACCACATGCCACATCAGACTCACCCTAAAGGCAACCTGAGCCAGCCAAAAAAAAAAAAAGAATCCTTCTCAAAAGCGTGTCAGTCATGCAGATGCACATTTTGCATACTGATAGAAACTGCCAAATGAGTGGCCTTTCAGAAAGGCCCCACCAGTTTACAGCACTGGCCTCAGTGGCCGAGTATGCCCACCTCCCTGCATTTTGCCAACACTAGCTACTGTCTGTCTTCTACATACTTGCCAGCCTGATGGACAGACTAGCATCAGGATATCCTGGGAATTCTCATTTTCCTGCTGAGTGGAGAGATCAGACTTTTCTTTTTTTATAAATTTAGTACAGAGTCTACAGGGTTTCACCACACAGATAGGTCGTAGTGATCCTCTTGTTTTCAGCCTTCCAAGCGCTCAGATTACAGGCATCAGCCACCATAGGCAGTCTCATTTGCTGTCTCAGTGCACCCCAGGTGCAGGGCCAGCACAGCATGCTGGGGATTGAACCCTGGTCCCTGCACCTAAGTAAGTGCTTTATTCCACTGAGCTATCTGGCTGGTCCTCGAACATCTTTTTATGTGCTATTTCTTCTGTGTTGCCTGTTCACATCTGATGCCAATACTCCTGCCCCATGCTGGGGCTTGAACCTAGGGTCCTCATGCTGAGCCATATCCCTAGCTTTAAAATTTTTTATTTATTTATTTGGTTTTTGAGACAGGGTCTCACCTATGTAGTTCAGGTTGGTCTTGAACTATTACAGTACAGGCTAGCCTCCGATGGATGCATCATTGTTCTCTTGAGACATCCTCCTGAGTGCTGGGATTACAGGTATGTGCCACCATGCCTGGCTTTCTAGCCTTTTTTAAAGTTTTGAGACAAAGTCTCACCATGTCGCTAAGTTGCCTAGGCTAAGTTCAAACTTGAGACCCTCCAGCCTCAGCCTCCCTGAGTGCTGGCGTTGCGGGCATGCGCCATCACACCTAGCCAGCCCGTTTCTCTCCGGAGCCTTTTGTACTGAGACCATACATCGAGCACATTATAATGAAGGACTGTTGTGTGGCAGGCACTGTTTGTTCTAGGCACGCAGGACAGCTCAGTGATCTTGAGGCAGCCCCTGCCCTTCTGGAGCTCCCATTCTATATACAAAAAAAAAAAAAAAAAAAAAAAAAAGAATTAAAAGCAAACAAAGATATTTACTCAGTGGTGGCAAATGCCAGAGAGAGGAAGGAAACTGGAGAGAGAATTCTCTGTTAAAGAAACTAGTTCCTGGCACTAATAGTTGTCATGTATTTTTTTTTTTTTTTCAGTTTGTCATTGTCTTCTAGCTACATTCAATTACATCTATACATTTTGGTCCGTGCAGAAATGTTTTTATGCAGTTCAGTTTATAAATCTTTCCCTTTATGGTTTCCATGCTTAAAAAGCTCTTTTTTCCTTCCCGGTGTCATCAAAATGTGTGTCCAGGTTTTCCTCTACTGTCTTATGAATTGACTTATTTTACTTAGGTCTTTAATCCATCTGGAACTGTTTTCAGTACAGAGAGCAAGGAAAGGATCCAGCTAAACTGCTTAGCCAGTTGGCCCATGACCACTCATTAAATAATCCATTTTCCCCTTGAGGATTTAAAATGGTATCTGTGAGAGCGGGGTATGGTGTCACATGTCTGTAGTCCTAGCACTCAGGAGGCTGAAGCAGGAGGATCGCCGTGAGTTTGAGGCCAGCCCGAACTACAGAGCAAGACCTTGCCTCAAAAGATCAATCAATAAATAAAATGGCATCTATGAACTATATTCTCTTGTATTTAGGACTGCTTTTGCACTGTCTGCCGTTAGCAGCCACATCAGCCATCCACATCAGGATAGCTGTTTGTTTATTTTGCAGTACTGAGGATTAAATCCAATGCTTTCACACTGAGCTTTATCCCAGCCTGCCTTTCTTTCTTATTTATTATACTCATTTTTTTTTATTTTGAGACAGGGTCTTCCTAAGTGAATAAATTGCCCAGGCTGGACTCACACTTGTGACCCTCCTGGGTCAGCCTCCCAGAATGTTTGAATTACAGGTGGATGCCACCATGTCCGGCTGTGTATTTATTTTTGATATTAGGCCAAGTTGACACTTTGGATAATTCACTTTTGTGGGCTTCAGTTTCCTCTGTAAAAGTATTATGAGAAAGAAGCCCATGCCCGGCAGAGGGAATAACAAAGGCACATCCCCAAGGCAGGGCCTAGCTTACTGTGCCCCAGTTTCCATCGGAGGAAGGGCGGCACTTCTAGAGGGTACAGCTTGGGGAGAGTGGAACGGTTGCCCAAGGTTCGGTTGTCATCTTGAGGGCGCTGGAGTTACAGCACGATCAGGAGGGAAGGTGGTGCCCGCTGACCCCGCCCCTGTTCCCACAGTCAATGGAGTCCCAGGTGGAGGAGTGGTACCGCGAGGTGGGAGAGTTGCAGGCGCAGACGGCGGCGCTGCCTCTGGAGCCGGCGAGCAAGGAGCTGGTGGGCGAGCGGCAGAGCGCGGTGGGCGAGCGCCTGGTGCGCCTGCTCGAGCCGCTGCAGGAGCGCCGCCGCCTGCTGCTAGCCTCCAAGGAGCTGCACCAGGTGGCGCACGACCTGGACGACGAGCTGGTGAGCTGGGGGCGGCGGGGGCGGGGCTGCGAGGGGGCGGGTCTAGACAACGAGGGGAGGGGCTTAGAGCGTGGGGCGGGGAAAGTCCGGACAGGGCGGGACAAGACCGTGAAGGGGCTGGAAGAATCGCTCATTCATTCTTTCCTTTTTAGTCTTCCATATTCATTTACTCCTTTTTTTCTTTTTTAAAATGGAGGTATCAGAGGTTGAGCCTAGGGTCTTTGCTCTGAACTACACTCCTAGCCCCTCCCGCCCACATTTATTTTTTGACACTGCATCTCCTTAAACTGCTACATTGTCCAGCCTGGGCTCAAACATGCAATCCTCCTGCCTCAGCCTCTCTTACAAGTCTCTGCTCATTTACGCCGGCCTCCTTTATTTACTGTTAATCGCTCGTTGATTTCCCAGTTGTCTGGGTCCCAATCAGTGCTTGGATGATACTAGGAGCCACAGATGACCAAAGCAGGCGCTGTTGTTGCTGCTCACAGAGGGGCAGCAACCAAAGAGGGAAGCAGATCTGCCCCAGTCAGATCCTTTCATTGAAAAAAATCACACATTTTATTTTATTTTTGTATTTAGTGCAGGCTCTACAGGGTCTCACTACACAGATTGGACTTATAGTGATTCTCCTGTGTTCAGCTTCCTAAGTGCTGTGATTATAGGCGTGCGCCACCTCACCCAGTCTCAATCGCCCAGTCTCAGCCGCTGTCTCAGCGCGCCCTGGGAGCAGGGCCAGCATGGAAGGCCGGAGATCACACCTCCGACCCCTGCGTCTGCACAAGCAGGCGCTTTAATCCACTGAGCTATCTGGCGGGCCCTAAATCACACGTTTTAAATTCACTTTATTCCTTTATTTAAATCCTTTATTCCTTTCCCACTTAGGTATTTACTTATTGCTCGCTTACTCACTGAATGTCTCATCTATTCAGTTCCTCATTCAATCGCTCACCTTGAAAGAGCAGTTGAAAGATTTGCTCATTTTTTCATCCACTCCCTCACGGGTTCACTTTCCCAGTTGTTCTGGGTCCCAATCTATGCTTGGATGATACTGGGAGCCACAGGCAACCAAAGCAAGGGCTGTTGCTGCTCACAGAAGGGCAGTGACCAAAGGGCGAAGTGGATCTGCCCCAGTCAGTGACAACCCTGGGAGGTCAGCACATCGTGGTGACCTGAGGGGCCTTAGCAGTTCAGAAAGGTTATCTGAGCTGAGACCAGGAGGAACAATACAAATGAGAGAGAGTGGGAAGGGAATTTCCAGAACCTGGACGTGCATGTACCTAAGCCTGCCCCCAAAGCAAAAGGGAAACAGCCTGTCCATAGAGGAGGCTGGAGGTGGATCTATGTGGGCCCTTAGGAAGGGTACCAGATGCCCTGCAAAGAGCCTGAAGGTGAGCTGGGATGCAGTGTTCCTTGGGTGCATTCTCTCCTTGACCTGATCCCTGGCTTCTCCCAGGTATGGGTTCAGGAGCGGCTGCCACTGGCCATGCAGACAGAGCGAGGCAGCAGCTTGCAGGCTGTCCAGCAGCACATCAAGAAGAACCAGGTGAGTTGAGCCAGGGTGGGAGCCAGCCAGGGTGCGTTTGGACATGAGCACTAGAAAACAAGGGTGAAAGTGGTTAAAGGCATGTGAGGAATCCATTGGCTCTTGTCATTGAAAAGATTATGGACAGCAGGTAGATATATCCAGGTGATTTAGATATTTCATGATTCATGTGTGTGTGTGTGTGTGTGTGTGTGTGTGTGTGTGTGTGTGTGTGTGTGAGTGTGTGTGTTAGGTTCATTCACCAACAGATTCAGGTTTACTTCCAGCAAAGCCAAAGAGAATGTCTCAGTAGTTTCGGCAATAGTCCCAGGGGTAGTGCTTAGTGCCTGACTTGAGTCATATTCTTAGTGCTGAGCTAATCATGATGGCCAGGGCTTTGGACTGTTCTTAGCCTGGTGGGGGTGGGGCGGGGGATGGGGCTCCCCTGGGACCTCCTGCTGGACTTGCTGGGAACATAATTGCCTGTGCTGAGACAGAGGCAGGGGCTCCCCAGAGGACAATCAGGGTTCTGAGACTACAAGTAAGGTGAATGCTATGGAACAACTGAAAGAACAACAAACAAAACTTCAAAGAACCCCTAGTGCCAACTACTTAGGAGGCTAAAGCAGGAGGACTACATACAAATCTGAGGCCAACCTGGAGAATTTAAAACAATCAAAAAGCAAACGCACAAACCCAAGTAAACAAAAACACTTTCAGAGGAAAAAAAAAGATCATCAGTGATCCTCACTTCTAAGCCACACAAGGTGGGGCAGGAGGCACTTGAACCCCTGAAACTCTCTGGATCTCTGTTCTCTCTGGCCTCATTTACCACATCCAAATAATCAGAGTTGGTCTAGAGCAGCGATTCTCAGACTCTATAGCGAGGAACCCTTTAGTTAAAGGAATTATTTCACAAAACCTAAAGACACATGGAAGAGGAATAATAATAATGATATATTGATTAAAGACTTATCATGTACTTAAATACTATTCTAGAGATTATGTTGATTATATTATCCCATTGGTAAGGTGGGCATTGTCATCTCCCCATTTTTAAGGAGCACTGGAGATTTAGCACAGTTTAAATTTCCAGTCCTCTTGCCTCAGCCTCTGAAGTGGCCGGGATTACAAGCAGCTGCCAACACTCGTGGCTCAGCCAGGCCTAGTTTTAACTGCTCCAAGATTTATCACGTGGCACCAAGGCCTGCAGGCCACCAGATCTTAGCAAGTTCCTCACCCTCTCTGCATCTAGATTTCCTGGTCTGTAAAAGGAGGATGATAATGTCCTCTTGCTTCAGAGCTGGGCTGAGGGATAGCTTTATCTGCATGATGTAAAGCCCTTCCCTACCAAGGCAGCTAGCAGGGAGCAGGCACTCAGGAAGCGTTCCCGGGTAGAATTTCCATTCACTGATGGAGAAAACTGAGGCACGGGAGAAGTGATACAAGGTTACCAGTTAGGTAATGATGTGGTGAGGGAGTCTTCTGGGACCCAGGAGTATTCCTGCATCTTGATCTAATAACACCAGGGTATGTGTGTGTAAAAATGTGATTTGCACACTTTGCAGTCATTGCTTAGGATCCCTGGTTCCTAGCCTCCCACCCAAAGTGCTGGACACTCACCAACAGCTGCAGATAATCAGTGTTCTAGAAAACAGCGTGTGCAGTCTACACGCATCTTCCCTGTACGTCAAACCATCTCTAGGAGACTTACAATACTGAACCCAAGGGAAACGTTATGTAAATAGTTGGTATTCTGTATTGTCTAGGGAATATGCCAAGGAAAAGAACAAGGTGTGCATGATCAGACCATGTGCCTCCCATAGTTTCTATCACTTAGGGGTTGGAGCTGCCCATGCACAACCTGCAGCTACGGGTGAGCTAAGTACCAAGCTGCTAAGGAGCCCTATCCTCAGTCCATATCCCAGCCACTGGCTCCTGTCTGGTATCTCCAAGCAACTGGAGTCAGTCTCCTGGGTTCAAATCCTGTCCCCTTTTTACTTTTTACTAGCTCTTTGTACTTGCCCTCTCTCAGTGCCTGTTTTCCCACAGGGGCAGGAGCGAGCGATGGGGGAGTACTTGCGTAATACCTGCCACGTGTGAGGGCATGCATTTGTTAGAGCTCCAAGGGCCGTGCCCGTGGCAGGGGCTCACGCAGCCGGGCGGGGTCTGTGGTCGCCCATCTCTTCCGCAGGGTCTGCGGCGAGAGATCCAGGCTCACGGGCCGCGCCTGGAGGAGGTGCTGGAGCGCGCGGGCGCGCTGGCTTCATTGCGCAGCCCCGACGCGGAGGCCGTGCGCCGCGGCCTGGAGCAGCTGCAGAGCTCCTGGGCCGGACTGCGGGAGGCGGCGGAGCGGCGGCAGCAGTCGCTGGACGCCGCCTTCCAGGTGGAGCAGTACTACTTCGACGTGGCGGAGGTGGAGGCATGGCTGGGCGAGCAGGAGCTGCTCATGATGAGTGAGGACAAGGGCAAGGTGCGCCCTGGCTGGGGGTGCGGGGATCCTGGGAGCACTGGAATCGGGGTCCCGCCGCCGCCGCCGCCTCATCGCGGGCGCCCTATGCCCCCAGGATGAACAGAGCACTCTGCAGCTGCTCAAGAAGCACCTGCAACTGGAGCAGGGCGTGGAGAACTACGAGGAGAGCATCGCGCAACTGTCGCGCCAATGCCGGGCTCTGCTGGAAATGGGGCACCCGGACAGGTGGGCGGGGCCAGATGGGGCGGGCCAGTTTCTGGAGAAGGGTCTGGCGGGATTGCGAGCTCTGCTCCTGGAACTGGGCATTGTTAGGGAATTGAACTTTAAGGTGGGAGGGCCACTCAGTGCTGCGTACTGGAGCGGAATGAAGATGCCTAGAGCAGTGGTCTTCTGAGAGTGCGCAAAGCAAGAACTGTGGCTGAGTGGGGCCAGAAGTGGGACAGATCGACTGGGCATTGAAGGCGGGAGCCCTGCATCCCCACCTGGGTCACTAGATGAAAAGGGCGAGGGATGAAAGCTAGAAACTGGGTGGGAAACAAAAACAGCAGAAGAAAACTGGTGAGTGAGCGTCGGGGAGAGCATATGGACGCAGAACTTCCTCCTGGATGCTGAGATCCAAATATCAGGCTGACCGACCCCAAGGCATACAGGAAACAGTCCTGCCTGAGGGGGCATGGCCTCACCCAAAGATTCAGGGCGAACAGGGTCCTGCTTTGGGAGGGTAGGGTTGGGGGCTGCAGCAAAGCCCCAGAAGTCTCAGGGGCTCTCCCTGCCCCTTCTGTCCCCATCAGCGAGCAGATCAGTCGGCGTCAGTCGCAGGTGGACCGTCTGTACGTGGCACTCAAGGAGCTGGGTGAGGAACGCAGGGTGGGCCTGGAGCAGCAGTACTGGCTGTACCAGCTCAGCCGCCAGGTGGATGAGCTGGAGCACTGGATTGCAGAGAAGGAGGTGGTGGCCGGCTCGCCTGAGCTGGGCCAGGACTTTGAGCACGTCTCGGTGAGCACTGTTAGGAATAACAGGGATAGATACCCCTAGCCACTGTGTAGGCTAAGCTTCGCTGGGCCCCCGTTTCCACATTTGTAGAATAGGGATAGTGGTATCACTTGGCTCTACTATGAGACAAACTAATATAACCTAAAGCAGTTGGAGGGCTGGGGGTATAGCTCAGCAGCATAGGGCCTGAGTTCAATCCCTGGTTCCACCAAAAAAAAAAAGAAGAAAAAAAAAAAGAAGCCAAAGCCATTATAAGTACAGTGTTAGTTATAAATACTGTATTATAGTATTTTATCATTCTTCTGTTGCTAGAATAAATGCTCATTGTTAGATGCTGTGTTATTTTTTACAGTATGATGTTTACTATTATGATGATCCATATTTGCTGCCAAGTCGCAGGTTGGGGGCATGTAGGCAGCACCTTGCTCACCTTTTGCTCCCCCCCACATCCTGGTGGCAGGTGTTGCAGGAGAAGTTTTCAGAGTTTGCCAGTGAGACAGGCACAGCAGGCCGTGAGCGGCTGGCGGCCGTGAACCAGATGGTGGACGAGCTGATCGAGTGTGGCCACACGGCAGCGGCCACCATGGCCGAGTGGAAGGACGGGCTGAACGAAGCATGGGCTGAGCTGCTGGAGCTGATGGGCACACGGGCCCAGCTGCTGGCCGCCTCCCGGGAGCTGCATAAATTCTTCAGCGATGCCCGGGAGCTCCAAGGACAGATTGAGGAGAAGCGGAGGAGGCTGCCCCGCCTGACCGCTCCACCGGAACCGAGACCCAGTGCCAGTTCCATGCAGCGCACCCTGCGAGCCTTTGAACACGATTTGCAGCTCCTGGTGTCCCAGGTGGGGCACCGGCAGCCGGAGGGCTGGGTGGGAGGGCCTGGGCTTCCAAATCAGCTTATGAAGCAGGCTGAAATTAGGCCGTGGGACAGACAGAAGCAGCCCGTACAGGTAGAAATTGGGTGATGGGGCAGATGGAAAATGGGCTGATGGCATGATGTGCAGAAGTCAAATAGCACAAATCAGCACACTTGGCCTGATAGCAGTATGCGAAGTTTTAATAGAGACAGGCCTATGGTTTCAAGCCAGCACGGTCAGTCCTGGTGCAGGCTCTAAGTGGAAATACAAGGGGCTAAGAGAATTTTGGTGGTGAGGTAGACAAAAATGAGGCAGCAGGGCTCTGATAGAAATCATAGAAATTTGTTGGAGGTAGATTGACTGGAAAAGGCCACAGAGCTGACAGAAATTAGGCAGAGGATCTGTCAGGAATTGGGAGATTAAAATAATGGAACTGGGAGATAGAGCTGAGAAACTGGGTCAAAATGAAGCTGTGAGCCTAATAGAATTTAAGCAGCAGGGTCTGGGGAGGTAGCGTGGTGGTCGAAGAGCCTGCCTGGCAAGTGCAAGGACTCGGGTTTGGTCCCCAGTACCACATGCCATGCATGGTGACACATGCCTGTAATCCCAGCACTGGGAGACTGAGTCAGGAGGATCCCTATAGGTCTGCGCTGCATAGCGATACACTGTCCCAAATAAATAAATAAAAGAAGAAAAAAGAATGCACGCAGCAGGATGGAAGGCAACTGGGTTGTAGGAGCAAAGGGAAGAAGAAATTGGATGATTATTTTTAAGAATCGCACAGCTGGCTGTTAGCACTCAGGCTGAGAGACTGATGGCAAGTATGGAGTAGATCTGGTAGGAATGGGAAGAGGTCACTGAAAGAAATCAAATACTTGGGTTGAAAGAATCAGCAGCACTGGAACAGTTAGACCTATAGACAGAGGGTAGGAGTTGAGCGTGGTGGCCCAGGCCCTGTGATTCCAGTACTCGGGAGGCTGAGGCAGGCAGATCTAGTGGTGGAGCTAAAGGAAGTTAGAATGCAGGTAAGGCAAAGAAGAATCTGGAAGCCAGGTAAAATGGCACCTGCCTGCACTCCCAGCTGCTTGGGAGACTGAGGCAGAAGAATCACAGTTTCAAGGTCAGTCTGGACAACATAACAAAACCTTGTCAGTACAGAAAACAAAAAGGGGTGGGGATATAGCTCAGTGGTTCAGCACCTCCCTAGCATGTGGAAAGCCCCAGGTCTAGTCCTCAATGTTAAAAGTAAAATTAAAAAAAAAAAAAAAAAATCAGAGAGCAGACATGAAAGAAATGTGCATCTACCAGAAGGCAGGAGGCAGTAAGTCCAAGGGAAATCAGGCAGTGAGTATGGAGGAAGCAGGGTAGTGGGATTGCAGGGCTTGGGCTTCTGCCATCTTAAGCTCTGCACTCAGCCAGCAGATGCAGGAGGGGCGGAGCTTGGGCCTAGTGGAGGGCAGTGCCCGATCTGCCATGCCCCTCAGGTCCGGCAGCTGCAGGAGGGGGCGGCCCAGCTGCGGACCGTGTATGCTGGTGAGCACGCTGAGGCCATCGCCAGCCGGGAGCAGGAGGTGCTGCAGGGTTGGAAGGAGCTGCTGGCAGCCTGCGAGGATGCCCGCCTGCACGTCAGCTCCACGGCCGACGCCCTGCGCTTCCACAGTCAGGCCCGAGACCTGCTCTCCTGGATGGACGGCATCGCAGGCCAGATTGGGGCAGCTGACAAGCCCAGGTGCCTCCCATCCTACTCTGGCATTTGTAGCAGCCTCTGGCAGCCTCCTCTCGCTGCCTCTGGCTCACCAACTGTCCCCTTCCCATAGGAGATCACAATAACTATCCCTGCGCAGCAGCTTTCTGTGTGTAGCATTGCTCTAGATGCTTCCATGTATTAAGACATCTTTTAGGCCTGGCACTGGGGCTCAGAACATAGGGCTCAGAACACCTGCCTTCTGTGCTTCCTAGGTGCTTACAATGCCCTGCGGAATTTATTTTGGTCATATGGCTTAGTCCAGCACTGTCTGATAGTTACATACTTTAAACCACAAATGTGAGCTACATATATAATTAAAATTTTTCTTGTAAACACATTAAAAATAAGCCAGTGAAAATGAATTCTAGCAACATCTTTTATTTAACCCAACACAGCCAAGAGATTGTGATTTCAGTGTACAGTCAGTGTTGAAATAATTGCTGGGCATGGTGGCACATGATTGTAATTCTAGCACTTAGGAGGCTAAGGAAGAAGGGTCACTGAATGTTTGAGGCCACCCTTGGCTGCATAGTGAGTTCAAGACCAACCTGAACTACATACTAAGACCCTGTCTCAAAAAACCAAACAAACAAAGAAATTGAAATTACATTCTCTTGTACACTAAGGTCTCATGGTCACCTGACACTGAAAACATGTCCTTTCAAGCCAACCACATTTCAGGTACTCAGTAGCCACATGTGTCTACAGCACAGACTTTCAAGGTTAGAATCATTGATTAGCTACATATGTAGCTGTAGGTAGTTAGAAAGTTGGGCCTCAAAATCCTCCAGGGATTCTAACTTAGAACAAAAGGGTCAAATTGTGATAGCTGGGCACATGGGAATTAATGAATTAGTAATGACCCTTGGGCCCTTAGAACTTGACCATAGGAGGCAGATGTCCTGGGATAATCAGCCTGCAGGATCTGGCCTCATGGGAGCCACATGTCCAGGGAGGGCCAAGGGTGGCCGCCTGTGGCTCAGATGGCTGCCTCCCCCCCAACCCCTACAGGGACGTATCATCAGTGGAGGTGCTCATGAACTACCACCAGGGCCTGAAGACCGAGCTGGAGGCGCGGGTACCTGAGCTGACTGCCTGCCAGGAACTGGGACGCTCTCTGCTGCTCAACAAGAGCGCCATGGCTGATGAGGTGGGGAGAGGAGCAGGGGGTCTCCTCTTCCCCCTAAGCACACTGGGTGGGAGCCCTTCCCAATGCCCCTCCCACTTACCCACCACATGCAGATCCAGGCACAGCTGGACAAGCTGGCAACCAGGAAGGAGGAAGTGTCGGACAAGTGGGACCGCCATTGGGAGTGGCTGCAGCAGAGTGAGTGTGGACTTGGACATGTTGCTTGGGGACCTAAGGACATGCTCCAGCCTTGAGGATTACATGAACATGTTTTGTACACTACCCATGGGTCCTCAAAAACAAACACAAGAGCCTAGGAGGGTGGGCAGGGCCTGCCTCGCCCTTGAATCCATATAGAACACACCTTGGTGAGAAACTGATACCTTCAGAGATAGCCCCAGGTCCTGTTACTCCTTCAGGGTCCAGAGAGGTCAAGGCTGGGACAGGGAAAGCCAGAGGTGTGTGGAAGACCAGAGAAGACAGGCAGGGCCCCCAGGTGCTCCTGGCACCCTGACCGTGTGTGCCTCTCCCCCAGTGCTGGAGGTGCATCAGTTTGCCCAGGAGGCCGTGGTGGCTGATGCCTGGCTGACAGCCCAGGAGCCGCTCCTGCAGAGCCGGGAGCTGGGCAGCAGTGTGGATGAAGTGGAGCAGCTTATCCGGCGACACGAAGCCTTCCGAAAAGCAGCTGCAGCCTGGGAAGAGAGGTTTAGCTCCCTGCGGCGCCTGACAACGGTCAGCATCCCAGATTCAGGGCTGTAGGCATCCCACAGCCCCCACATGCAACCCTGTGTGGGCCAGGCACACCTGGACATGGTGCCCATCCGCACCTGCTTTGGGCTTGCAGTGGGAGCTGGGATAGACCTGTCACTGGTTACAGTCCAGAGAAGTTGGGAACATGCTAGGGAAGAACAGAGGGATGGGGACTGCAGTGGCTAGGGGGCACAGGAGGCTGTCAGAGCCCAGACACTTTTGTCCTGGCTTCAGGGAGTCCCAGGTGAGCCTTGAAAAATGAGATGAAGAGACCTCTGAGAAAAAAAGAAAAAAATCCCATTGTCCTGGGTCTGGAGAACACTAGGAAGGGGGAAGGAGGGGTCACAGTCCCTACAGAAGGCTCGATTTAGCCCATTTTTACGAAGGCAATAGATGTTAGTAGGAATTCCATTTTTTGGTTCAGTGTGCAGTAGAGCAAAGGCTTAAACAACCAGGCCACATCAAAAAACTTTAGGGAACCAGTACATTGAGCTGGGAAGCAGAAACCAGAGTGCCTGCCCAGCCGGGTCCTGAACTCCACCCCTGCAATCTCACCCGGGAAGCTGAGCATGAAGCTGCACATCTTTGATCCCAGCACTCTGGAGGCTGAGGCAGGATCATAAGTTCGAGACCAGCCTGGGCTACAAAGTGAGCTCAAGGCTGGCCAGAGCTGCATAGCGAGACTGTCTTAAAAAAAAAGGACAGAAAAAAAGAAAATCTGACCTAGGTCTCTCGGTCCCCAGATTGAGAAACTCAAGGCGGAACAGAGCAAGCAGCCACCCACCCCTCTGCTGGGGCGCAAGTTCTTCGGGGACCCCACGGAACTGGCAGCCAAGGCGGCGCCCCTGCTGCGGCCAGGGGGTTATGAGAGGGGCATGGAGCCCCTGGCCCGCCGGGCCTCGGACACGCTATCGGCCGAGGTGCGGACCCGGGTGGGGTACGTGCGCCAGGAGCTCAAGCCCGAGCGCCTGCAGCCGCGCATTGACCGGCTACCCGAGGTCCCGGGCAGGTCGGAGCCGGTGACCCCGCCGGCTGCGCCGGTGGCCCACCCGGCTGCACCGGAGAACGCGACGGACACCCCCGGGACTCTGGCGGCTGTGGTGGAGCAGGTCAGGCCTCGGCCGGAGCGCCAGGAGTCAACTGATCGCGCAGAGGAGCTGCCCCGGAGGCGGCGGCCGGAGCGCCAAGAGTCGGCGGATCAACCCGAGGAAGCTGCACGGAGGCGGCGGCCGGAGCGCCAGGAATCGGCGGATCACGAGGTGGCGCACAGCCTCACTTTGGGCCGCTACGAACAGATGGAGCGGCGGCGGGAGCGGCGGGAGCGGCGGTTGGAGCGGCAGGAATCCAGCGAGCAGGAGACGCCGGCCAGAGACCCGATCAAGGGGTGAGGCCAGGTGGGAGCAGGGAGGGTAGGAGGGAGGGAGAAGTGAGCGCTCCTAGAAGGATGCAGGCCCAGTGACAGGGCTAGTGTGGTGGTACCTATTCTCGAGAGGTGTAAACTGAGGCCCAAGGTAGCTGTGCCAGTGTTCCACAAGGCCAGCTCTTCTTGGCTGAAAAGGCAGGGCACCTTCAATCGCAAGTTCTCAGATTGTGAGAGCAGAGCCTTCACTGATTTCCGGGGCTGGGGCGGTGGGGGGTGGGGCAGGATCTGGCACAGGGATTTTATCTTCTTTGCAAAACGTTTTCTCCCCTGGGCTTCTGGTGGAAATAGCACCTCCTTAATTGGGTGGAGGATCCTTTGCTATGGCCTCACGGAGTGGGGGCTGTTGTTAGCTCCGGTGTGGCTCAGATAAACTAGAACCAGCACCCAGGCATTCTGATCCTAGCCTTACCCAGAGCCAGGTTGTGCAGATCAGTTCACGGAGACTAGCTCTGTCCCCAGAAAGGTCAGAAGACAGTGACTTCTTGGCCCTTTTGAAGTTTGCTACCCCGTGAACATCTGCTGAGTGCCCACGCTACCTGGCGTGTGCTAGGGAGGATAATGACCACATGAGTCCTAGGCCTCCCTTCAGGAGGCCCACAGCCCAGAGAGTTAAATAGAAGACCCAGAATGATCAGGAGCAGGGGAAAGTCCAGGGACTTGGCAGCCCAGGGAGTGGTTGTTTTAAAAGGCAGTGGTGTATTCAAAGGCTTGAAGGTGCCAGTTTGCCTTTTGCTTTTTGTTGCTAGAAGACTCAAAACTCGAGATGTGTGGCTCATGCCTGTAATCCCAGCAATTTGGGAGGCTGAGGCAGGAGGATTTCAAATTTGTGCCCAGTGGGCAATTTAGTGACTTAGGGTGAGAACTTATCTCAAAAAATATAAAGGGCTGGGGATGCAGCTCAGTGGGAAGGCACTGGATTTCTCTTCAGGACAAAGAAAAAAAAAAGGAGGGCGGGGTAGAGGTTTTATCTTCCATTCAGCAGCAGTATCTGGAGCACCCAAGGTGTACAAGTGTCAGATATGTGCGAGACAACCGAGAAGTGGACAGAGGCCTCACAGTTCACGATTAAAGATGGAGGACACTCCTTCACTCAGGGAGGGCCTTGGGCAACGGCATTCCAGTTCCACTGGATCTTTCTGTCCCCTGTGCTCCATCCAGGAAGGCCACCCTGGCTGACATTGTGGAGCAGCTGCAGGAGAAAGAGGCAGGCCCAGGGCTCCCTGCTGGTGTGGTAAGTTGAACCACAGAATGGGTGGGGGTATGGAGACCCCCTCTCAGAGCAAGAGTCAGGATCTCAGAAAACTGCCTATGTCTGAGTCTACTCCCTTAATCTGGGACCTGAAATTTTCTCCTTTACAAAGAGGTCACCACCTAAAGGACTGCCCTGACACATACAGATTCTTAAATTCTTCCTGCATATGCCTCTGGCCCAGTGGGAGTGAAAATGTCCATGTAGATAGCTATATATGCAGAGAAGGCAGCCCCAGATTCTTCCTTATGGGAATTCCTTGCACCTACCTGCATAGATTCTAGACCCTTCTTTCCACCTTGAAGAAAGATTCCAAACCAAGTCCTGACAGATTATATCCCAAGGGCCCTGAACTCCTTTCCTGAGTTCCTCCTATCCTCACCTCCAAGACATGGTCCTTCAGACCGGCGGGACCCCAAACCATGGGCTCTCCCAGGCAGATGGCCCCTACACCCTCCCGTGGATAGCACCCCTCTTTCCTGTCCCTCACACAGCCGTCGCTGCCTCAGCCTCGTGAGCTCCCCCCTGGCCGTCTGCCCAATGGGCTTGAGCCACCAGAGCGGACACCACGGCCTGATCGGCCCAGGGCGCGGGACAGACCCAAGCCGCGTAGGCGGCCGCGGCCCAGAGAAGGTGGTGAGGGCGGGGGAAGCCGGCGTTCGCGCTCCGCCCCAGCCCAGGGCGGCTCCGCCCCTGCCCCTCCGCCCCCGCCCACTCACACAGTGCAGCACGAGGGCTTCTTGCTGCGCAAGCGTGAGCTCGACGCCAACCGCAAATCGTCCAACCGGTGAGTGCATGGGCGGGGCCTTGGAGGGCAGAGACCAAACTTGGGGTATCCAATATAGTGAATAGGGAGGGTGGGGCTCAACTTCAGGGTTTCCAACCTGCAGGGGTGAGGGCGGGGGGAGGGGCGGAGCCTAACGTTAGCAGGTTCTATAGCTTGAGTGGGTGGCCCTTGGTTGGAAGCAGGACTGAGAAAGTTAATTAAGCTGGAACTCAGTCTCTTAGCGACCAACCCAGAAGTAGACCGCAGCTAACGCACAAGCTGGGGGTGGAATTGAGTCTAGAGGTTTCCATGGCCTTTGGAGCCTGGAGACATCCTCCCACCAATGAAGAGAGGACTAACCTTAAAGTTTCAAATTGGGGAAGGGCTGGGAAAAGAGGTGGAGCCCAAATTCTGAGAGCTGTGTGAAATGGAGGGGAGGGTCTCAAAAGTTTTCCAAATCAGGATCTAGCTGAGTTTGTTTCTTCTTAAAATCCAGTTTATAGTTGACCAGGACATTTTTGTCCAGTTGGGCACAGTTGGGGCCAAGAAAGATAGCATTGCCCAGGGAGTGGAGTGAGGCCTAAACGCAAGACAGAGGCACAGGGCAGGATGCAGGCTTTGCCGATGGATGTGGGTGGTGTCTTTCTTCCTTGTCCCTGGCCAAGGTGGGAAGGAAGAGGAGTACCTGATGAACCATTTTGTTCCTGTGGGACTTCTTGGATTTGGGGTTTTACTTAGATGGGGAAGCAGGAAGTACTCATTCTAAACAGATCTTCCGTGAAGGAGCTCAGTGAAGGGTGGAGGAAGGGGGAGATGAAGGAACAGAAAGGATGGAGAGGAACAGAGGCTTATGGAGGAGGCAGTTGAAATCTTGTCTTCAGGACTATAGTATGAGAGAGGATAAGAAAGGGCAAGCCCAGCAGGGGCCATCCTGGGCAAAGACGTGGGACTGGGAGCCTTAGATGTTCCTGTCAGCTCAGGAACACCCCTAAGGAAGAGCTCCCTGGCATATGGTCCAGTAAGCTAGGGCAGAGCTCCATAGGAAATCACATGCAGCACACTTAGACCATAGATGTCCAAAAGTACCAAGGCAGTGTGCTGCAGCTCTGCCTTGAGTCACATTTCCTCACCCCAGGTCCTGGGTGAGCCTGTACTGCGTGCTCAGCAAAGGGGAGCTGGGCTTCTACAAGGATGCCAAAGGTCCAGCATCTGGGGGCACCCATGGTGGGGAGCCACTGCTCAGCTTGCACAAGGCCACAAGCGAGGTGGCTAGTGACTACAAGAAGAAAAAACATGTCTTCAAGCTCCAGTGAGCCCCTGATGGGCAGGAGGGAGGGACTGAGACCCAGCTTCTGGGCTCCATTGGGGATCCTTGGTTGCCTTGGAGAACATTTGGCAGGGAGAGAGGGTGGGAACTGGATGCTTTGGGATCCCTCTAATCCCATGTTCCCTTCTGTAGGACCCAGGATGGCAGTGAGTTTTTGCTCCAGGCTAAAGATGAGGTGAGATTTGGTCCTTCCATGCTACTGTGGACCTCAGAATGACCTGGCTGGGTGGCTGGCACCTTGGCCCAGAGTGATTGGTCTATGGAAAATAGCACCCAGTCTAATCCCAGAAAATTTCCAGGGGCTGGATTTGTGATAGCCCTTGGGAGGGATTTGGGTTTTGTCCTAAGGAGACAAGGGAGCCATAGGAGATTTAAATGTTGCTTAATAAAGATTTCTTTAGCTACCAGGTATGGGAAGATGGGGGAAGGGCTGACCAGGATGCTGTCAGGACAGGAGCCCAATGGACAGTGCTGGGCTGGACTTAGAAGGCTTGTGGGGAGGGGTGGGGACAAATAGGAATATTAATGGGCCTGAGGACTGGGCTGTGAGGCTAGGGAAAGGACGTGAAGGTTCTTTGAGCAGGAATTGATAATAATAAGTGACACTGGTAACCTCAGTCCTCACAAGAGGCTAAGGCCTTATTCTCTTCCTGTCTCCTTATACTGCTCTATGACAGGAAAGCCAGGGATGGTGGCCCATACCTGCAATTCCAGCACTCTGGGAGGGGGATTACAAATTCGAACCCACCCTGGCAATTTTTGTGACTTAAAAGAGACCCTGTCTCAAAAGCTAAAAAGAAGAAGAGGTGGGGACGTAGCTCAGTGCAGAGGCCCCGAGTTGAATCTCCAGCACCTCCCCAAAGTGGTTTTTGTTTTGTGTCTTTTTGAGTTCAGGCCCTGTGTAGTTCAGGCTGGCCTTGAACTCACTTTGTAGCCCAGGCTGGCCTTCAATTCCCATAGAACCTCCTGCCTCAGCCTCTGTTGGGACTACAGGCATGTACCACCAACACAACACTTGGCAAGAAAAAAAAAATTAATAGGGTTTTTGTGAGACATAAATTGATACACGTAGAGCATAGGATTTCATAAATGTCAGTGCTTGGTAGGTGTCCACCCATGTTACTTATCTGTATGGGGGATTTATGTATAATCCTGTTATATCCAGCTGTATAGGTTAATCCACAAAAAGTGCTTAGAACAGCCCTCCACCCCTTAGAACAGAGCCTGGCACATCGAAAGTGCAGCGTGATTGGTTGTACCTTCTATCACCGTTACCTCACCAGAGGAGGAAACTCAAGTTCAGAGAGGGTGGCATGACTCCACATTTCATTTATTATTTCAGACTCCATGCACTGTTTCTTTTTCCAGGAGGAGATGAACTGTTGGCTGGAGGCAGTGGCTGCCTCGGTGGCAGAACACGCAGAGATTGCCCGCTGGGGACAGACACTACCCACCACTTCATCCACAGATGAAGGCAACCCCAAGCGTGAGGGAGGGGAGCGCAGGGCAAGTGGGCGCAGGAAGTGACTCTCTAAGTCCGTAGCCTGGCGAGTCCCCTTGCCCCTTCTCTCTGCACTGTGGGCACAAAGACACTTTTTCTTGTGCAAGGGCCAGAGCCCCTAGTTCCAACGCTGCCGACTCACCATGATGGGCACCAGAAAGGAGGGGACTTCTCCTGCATCCCAACCAGTGGGGGGGAGATTGCTGCCCCTATAGCCATATCTCGGTCCCTTCCCCCTTGCCACCCCCACCCCAGGTGCTGGGGCTCCATTATTTTTATGCAATAATTGAGCTTAGTGGGGGCAGGCAGGGGACCAGTTGAGCCAAGGCCCCTGCCCCATGGGCAAATCCTGTCCCAAGAAGCTGGGGTGGTGGGGGTGTTAATTCCTGGCCCTCCTCTCCACCCTAAGGATGGGCATGGGGGCGCTGGTGAGGTCCCCTGGACCATCCAGGGTGCTAGGGGGTGGGGAGGGGACACTTCCCTCCCCGCCTTTACCTCACTTCCAATGCTGCCTTGAACTCTGTCTGGATGGGGGAGGGGCCCTAGCCTCTGCACTCCGTCACTTCGGAGCCATGTGGTTAATTCCTGACTTAGTCTATTTTTGCAAAAGGTAGATTTCCCCCTTCCCTGCCCCGCATCCTCGCGAAGGCTTTTAATGGGAGGGGCGTCAAAGCTCAGAACTGTCTTCCTCTCTTCTCCCCCCTCCAACTGTAAATGCCACTTCATGAGGGGTGGGGAGAGGGGAAGCCCTCCCTTGCACCACTGCATGCTTCTGACTGGAGCACCTCCCTAGAGAGTGGAGGAAGTGGGTCGTGGACAGTCCCATGGCCGCCAGGAGAAGCCGCTGGGGCCTGGGGGTGTGGGGCGGTGTGGCGGGCGCACACTGTATGTATTTACAATAAACCCCTTGGCTTTGACGGTCTATGCTGATTTGTTATATTTCATGGGCTGTGCCTGCCGGAGGGGCTGGGGGGCATCGATAGCTTCGGAGAACGACTAGGTGTACCTTAGGGTGTGCTCTTATTTCGGGATCTATCTGAGAGCTCTACCTAAAATGGGACCTCTGGACGGATAGGGAAGTAATTAAAATTCCCAGAAGGTGCTGCCCGGAAAGGCGGATCCTTTAAGCAGGTGGAGAATTCAACTTGACAAACAAATGCTCTGTCCAATCCTCGGTGATTTCTTGAGTCTCCGGCCCAATGGAGACGCTATGGGGGTGGGGCCGAGTGCACACCCGGAAGTGGGTGGCTGGCCGGCCGGCCGGCTCTCCCGGGGGCCATGGCTGCAGCTGCGAGTATAGCCGAGGGGGTTCCTGGTCGGGGTCCTCCGGGAGAAGTAATCCATCTGAACGTGGGAGGCAAAAGGTGAGTGGGAGAGGTTCCTCAGGCCTTGCACTGAGGGGCGGGAAGTGGAGTCGGAGTGCCCGCCTCTCGTGGAGAAACCCCTGTCCATCAAGGGTTACTCCGCCCCCAGATGGGGGTGTGGAGGGTGGAAAAACGCTGGAGGTGGGGAACAGACAACCTGGATCTTGGGGATTGGGCCGCGTTTCTCACTCTGTCCATTTTTTTGCATTCATTTACCATACCCACCCAGATTCAGTACCTCTCGCCAGACTCTCACCTGGATCCCAGATTCCTTCTTCTCTAGGTGATCGGGCTTGGTTTGGGGCGGGGGCGAGCGGGGGTGAGAGCAGAGGGCATAGGAACACTTAATTTCCACCAGCTACTCACCTCCCGGCAAGGCCTGTGACACCTGATGTTTCCCCTTTCCTAGTCTGCTGAGCGGACGCATCTCAACTCTGAAAGATGAGACCGGAGCAGTGAGTAGGGCAAGAGCTGAATGGGGTGGCCGTTAGGAGGAGGGACGAGCCTTCCTCTCAGTGCCCTTCTTTGTCCTGTCTCTGCTTACTGTTCCTGCAGATCTTCATCGACAGGGACCCCACCATCTTTGCCCCCATCCTCAACTTCCTGCGTACCAAGGAGTTGGACCACAGGTTGGTATGGCGTGGATAAAGGAGAGTCTCTCACATCTCTCCCTGAGCGTATCCTTAGGATTTCTTCCATTGGAGTTATTCAGAATCTTCATCTTGTTAAATAATTTGTCCTTAGAAGTCACACACACACACACACATACACACACACACACACACACACACACAAGAACTTTGTTCATATCGTTGCTTCTTAGCATTCTGTCCTGTCAAAAGTAGCTACCTCTCAAAATTCTCCCTGCTGCTGTAAAACTTCCTACTTAGACTTATCTGCTCTGTACCAGGCTGCAGACCCTGGCCCCTAATCAGTTATTCTTTTTAGGGGTGTCCATGGTTCCAGCCTTCTTCATGAAGCCCAGTTCTATGGACTCACTCCCCTGGGTAAGTGTGTGTTGTGTGTGTGTGTGTGTGTATGGGGGGAGCAGTAAACATCCTCAATGGGTAGAAAACAAGTCCCCTACTGAACCTTCCAAGAGCTTCGTGCTCTTTTCCTTCCACTTTTGAGAGAGGGGGTTAGAGCTAAAGAGTACCGGATTTGCCCCTGGCTCTAAGGGTAGTGGTGATGTTTTGTGAAGAAAAAGATGGAATAGGCAAAAGCTTTTGTCTTAGCATTCTCTCAAGTCCCAACTTTAAGTCCTTCCATTGCAGTTCGTCGCCTGCAGCTGCTGGAGGAGTTAGATCGATCTTCTTGCGGCAATGTGCTCTTCAATGGTTACCTACCCCCACCAGGTGGGCATTCCTTATGAATGGAAGGGAGAAGAGGTGGGCTCAAAACTACATTTCCTATAAAGCAGCAATTCTAGGGTACCTGTGCTATGAGACCTGAGACGTAGCGGAAGTTGTAATTCTGTATTGGAGCAAATACTTGGAAAGGAAGCAGAAAACAGAATTTTCCATAAGGCAGTGGGCCAACTGGTTCTACTTGGTGTTCCAATGCATAAGCTAGAGTGCCGTGGGAATTGTAGTCCAGTTTTGATTTTTCTTGTGAGGAGGCTTTGGAAGAAATGGGGTTCTTTGCATACAGGGGAATAGTATTAGTAGCAAGTTATATACTACAATTCCCAAGAGACCTTGGATCAGACTGTGGGAAGTATGCCTCAGGGGTTACTGGGAACTGCGTGTAGTCCACTGGGGTTTGCTGATTGGTAGAAGGAGCATAGTAATCTAGTGTATGACTTTATTTCCCTAGCTTCCATCACTGTCTACTGCTTCCATGAAATTTGCCAAATATAAAGGGCTGTCTTATTATTTTTCTTGGTTTATCACACCTTAAAAATCATCTTCTGGGTATGCCAATGTATACTATCTCTGGGAGACTGAAGCAGGAGGATCACAAGTTCAAGCCTTGCTCAACAATTTAGGACTTAGTGAGATCCTGTCTTATAAAAAATAAGGGCGAAGGGCCGGGGAGATGGCTCAGTGGAATAAGCACTTCCCTGGGAAGCGCCAGCACCTGAGTTCAATCCCCTGTTTGGCAAAAAAAAAAAAAAAAAAAAAAAAAAACTTAAAAATAAGGGCAAGAGGTGCAGCTCAGTACAGAGGTTCTGAGTTCAATCCTCAGTTTTACGGGGGGAAACCATCATAAATACAAGCTTGTACCACTGCCTCTACCACAAATACAAATGAAACATGAAATTAAAACTTAAATATCAGCCGGGCATGGTGGCGCAGGCCTGTAATCCCAGCACCCGGGAGGCTGAGGCAGGAAGATTGTTGTGAGTTCAAGACCAGCCTGAGCTACAAAGTGAGCTTAAGGCCAGCCTGAACTGCATAGTGAGACTCTGTCTCAAAAAGACAAAAAAAAAAAAAAAAACCTTAAATATAAATGTTATTATTAGGCCCTAGCTAGAGGCTCTTGCCTGCCAAAGGTATGGCCTTCTATTTTCTAGAAGAGATTAGCAAATATTAAAGAGGCATTAATATCTCAGCAGCACCAAGCCACACCTTGCTCTGTGATGGACTCAAGAACCACAGGAAGGGAGTAACTTGCTGTGTGACTCTTTGAACGCTATGTCCCAGCTCTACCTAAAATCTTTACCAAGTGACTGCTCCCCATGTGGGAAATTTGTAGCTGTCATAATTGAAATGCTTATGGCCAGATGCCCATGATCACAGTTATAACATTGCCCTAATTTCAGTGTTCCCAGTGAAGCGGCGAAACCGGCACAGCCTGGTAGGCTCCCAGCAGGTAGGGGGGCGGCTGGCCACCGTTCGGCGAAGCAACACGATGCCCCCCAACCTGGGCAATGCAGGGCTGCTGGGCCGAATGCTGGATGAGAAAGTCCCCCCCTCACCCTCAGGTAAATTGCTGGCTTCTGGGAGGTCAAGGCAACCTGTATGGGGCTCCTGTGACCCTCACTCCAATCCATGCTCTCCCCCAAGGGCAACCGGAAGAGGCGGGCATGGTGCGCCTAGTGTGTGGACACAACAACTGGATCGCTGTGGCCTATACCCACTTTCTTGTCTGCTATAGGTGCTCAGAGAGTGGGGACTTGGAGGGTTCTGAGCCCTGGGTGTGGGACGGGCTTGAGGTGAAGGCTGATGGTATCCTCTCTGTCCTCAGGCTGAAGGAGGCCTCTGGCTGGCAACTGGTGTTTTCCAGCCCCCGCCTGGACTGGCCCATTGAGCGCCTGGCTCTCACAGCCCGGGTGCCTGGCGGGGCTTTGGGTGAGCATGACAAGATGGTGGCCGCAGCCACTGGCAGCGAGATCCTGCTGTGGGCCCTGCAGCTGGAAGGCGGTGGTTCCGAGATAGGTATGGCCCTGGGTCTTTTTCAGAAGCCTCTGCCCTTGGAATTCTGCTGCCTGTTAAACTAACCCACAACAGAACTGGATGTAGTGACACACACCTGTGTGTGTATCGCAGCACTCAGGAGGCTAAAGCAGGAGGATTAAGAGTTTAAGTTCACTAGTGGCCTGGAGTACATCATGAGACCTTTTCTTACCAAAAACAAAAATAACCTACCCCATAAAATAACCAAATCCATAACAGTTTTCCCCATTAGATCTCATGACCGCATTAGAATGCTTCATGCCTTTCATGATTCCTTTACTTGTTGGGAAAATCTACCCATAGCCAGTTCTCACCCCACTGAGAATCACCTGTCTTGTTAGATCTTCTACAGTGCCCCCTACCGGGGCCTCCTAGGGTTTAGGATCTTTATCAGAGTCCTCTATCACTAGAGGGTTTTTCCTTGTTGGAATTTTTTTTTTTTTTTTTTAACTTGGCAAAACCAGGCCTTATTGGAATCTTAACCCATGTTAGATTCCACACTCTTCAGAGCTTCCCTCTTGCACGGAAATACCTATAATTCCTGCTGGAATCCTCAACTGTGTCAGGATTCCGTGGATCAACTAAATCATCTGGCCCTTGGCGTTCCTGCTGCCACCGTCCCCTTGCTGAAGGGGAGTCCTGAGTGAGCCCTCCTTGTCCCTGCAGGAGTATTCCACCTGGGGGTGCCTGTGGAGGCCTTGTTCTTTGTGGGAAACCAGCTCATTGCCACGAGTCACACTGGGCGCATCGGGGTGTGGAATGCGGTCACCAAGCACTGGCAGGTTAGAGCTCTGGCAGCCTCACTGACCTCTTCCAGTGGCCCAGAGCTAGCAGTGGGAGGCTTTCCTGGAGGAGGGGCCGTGGAGCTGATGGGGAATGGATGGTTCTCGAATGGAGAGGAGAGGATTCCCTAGGCCCCAGGGAAAGAGATGAAGTAGGAGGCAGAAGTACAGAGACACACAAACATCTGTTATTCTCCATCCACCCAGGCCATATCCAAAACGTTAAAAAAAAAAAAAAAAAAAAAAAAAAAAAA
>PVKA01032657.1:0-25089 GCA_004027165.1 Ctenomys sociabilis
ATGAGTATCTGGAGTGGCCTGGCTGGGGATCCCACATTCTTTGTATAATTCTACCATTACTCTCTCCATGGATGCTTAGATCTCCTGGGAGGCTGAGGCTACCTCTCAGCATCCTGATTCATGACTGTCAGCCTCCACTGCACTATACCTCTGGGACACACACACACACACACACACACACACACACACACACCAGTTCTTTTCCTGGAACCACTGTTTACTGAACCTTCCTTTCCTCACACATTCTTTTCTCCCTGGATCACCCTTCTGCCCTATCTCTGTCTAGCTCCTGATTTTCCCTGTGGAACTTAGCCCAAGCACACGCTCCTCTCCTCATCAAGGAGTTTTCTTGGTGTCCTCCAGTGCAGGCAAGTACTTTCTTTCCTCTCAGCCCTGAGCTCGCCATTTCCATTACTTGCATCCATCTATTCCTGGGTCTCTCTGGGCCACCTCTAGAATCCACACTGAGACCACCGTGAACATTGAAAGAACAGAACACAGAAGCACAGAGGGAGGAGTCAGGTTCACAGCAGGAGACAGAGATGAGGAAATCAGAAAACGCCTTCTCACGTTCTCTTCCTGAACAGGTTTCCAGGTATAGGCTTTCCCTTCAGTTCATAGAACTCAAATTCGTCCTACTTTATTTGTGTGATAATCTGATTAATGTACATACATGACTGTAAAGGCCAGGGCTATATCTACTTTTCTTTCTCATATTCCCAGTACCTAACGCTGTACCCGATATACAAATGTTGTTAAGTGAATAAATAAATAGATAGAAATGGAATAGACAGGGATTAAGTTTCAAAAATAAGATCATAAGTGGGGCTCAATCTCACAGGGCCTTTGTGTGTGTCTACAAGGGATGAGAATAGATCAGGACACTATATAGAGTTAATAGATACTGAGTGCTAATTCTTATGAAATTACATGTAAGCCTGATTCTAAGTCTTACCTTTAAACAAACACTGAAACCACCATGGGATTTCTCTTCCCTGACAGAGCCCAAAGCTGGTCATTTAGGGAGTAGAAAGAAACTTAAAGGATGAAGCTGTCTGGAATCCACCAATAGTCCCATTTTACATGTAATGAGGTGAAGCAAGATTTCCCCCTCTTGCCCCAAGCATGATAACTTCTCGTGGTAGGAGCCCGTCTTGTTTAGGAGACACTTGGTTAAACACAGACCTCAAAACTCATCTATAAATCTCAACAGCGCAAAGGTGCTGAGAATAGTGGTTGTTGGGCCGGGCAGATAGCTCAGCGGACCAGGGCTCAGTCCCAGACGTACTGTGCAGGCCCTGCTGCCAGGGTGCACTGAGATCATGACAGAGACTGGGGGTGCTGGTGTGCCCTGTAATCCAAGTGTGTGGGAGGCTGAAAACAGGAGAATCACTATGAGCCCTGTCTGCGTAGTGAGATCTTGTAGATCCTGCACTAAATACATAACAAAATAAAGATGATCTAATCTGCTTTATTTTGACGAACATTACTGTGAGTAAAATGTGTAAGCATGGGGTGAAGAAATACTGCTGCACTAATGAAGAACAAAACAGTCTCGGGCTGGTGGTGCTGGTGGAGAAGCACACAAGGATGATGTAATAGGAGACTGGCAGGTGCCCCACACACACTGGGTGAGGTCGGGGCATTCCTTGCCAAGGGCAATGTGGTAGTAACCCTTTTCTGTGCTGCCTCCAAAATATATTAGATGACTCCTGCTTAGCCCATTGTGTCTTTTGTGTGAATGGATCTTATTTGCAGGCAGTGGGGAAGGGACCCAAAGAGTAGAGGAAGTGAGCAGCTGGCATCTAAATAATAATGGATGGAGGAAGTGATTCCTAGTTAAGCTGGCTGATGTGTTAACAGACCCTGTGTTAGCCTCACCCTGAGCCACTGCAAGCCTTCTGGTTTTGCATCTCCTTCCTACACATTACATATTTCCAACTTAGCGGAGGAAGGAGAAGGTGGAGTTTAGCCTGAGTCCATCATCAGTATTTATTGGCATGAAAGTTGTGTCAAGCAGTTTACACAGATCATCTCATTTAAATGTCATGGCATCTTTATGGAGTGGTTAGCATTGTGTGCAATTTATAGATAAAGAATGAAGAAAAAAGACCAGGGATATAACCTGCCCCAAATCGTGCAGCATCCCCAAAGTGTTGGAAACTAGATTTGAACTCCAATCTGTCTTCCCCTCACATAACACCATCTCCTAAAAATGGCTGGGTGGTGGCTAAAGGAGAAAGAAGAGAAAGGTGTTTACCTGAATGGGAGTGGTCATAAGGGAAAAGGTCTCCAACTCGGGGAACATTTCCTGGAGAAGATTGTTACCACAAAGTCTTCTAGTCCTCCAGGGAGTCAAACAAATTCTGCTGATGAAACAAGCAACTGTGGGCTTGGGAATTATGGGACTTACTTTCAGCAGAGTCAACAAGAGAAGTCAGACACACTGTGGGGGCCATGGAGGCTTGGGAACCAGGAAGAAAAAAAAAAAATACCTCTGATTTACTATCTAAAACAGTTCAACTCTGAAATTTCCTCTGGCAATAATCATCAACATAAATTTAACGATTAGTCAAAAGAAAAGCAGCTCTTCTGAATTAGGGAACAACCGTCGCTAGAGAATAATAACCCTAAATCTCTTTCAGTGAGCCTTCAGTTAGCAGCGCAGAAGAGCTCCGGCTTCTAATTTCCTTAATTCCTAAAAACAAAACAAAACTTCTGGCATCTATGGGATGAATATTAATTTTACAAAAGATGCAATGATGATTGTGGAGTTTATTCTAGGACCTTGGGCCAATTATTACACCTCTGTGAGGTTACAGAACTGCTATCTGTAATAACGATGATAACCATCTATGATTAAGTTTGTGGAAAAACCCAGGCCATGGGTAAAATGCCAAGCACAATGCCTAGTACTAAATATACTATAAATATATATAGGAAATTTTAAGTGTGTTCAAAGTAGAGGTATGATTATGTAACTCTCATGCTTAGTGTTTCTAACAATGAAGCTATTGTTGCAGGGATGGAGTTCAAGTGCCTCGATGTGGCTGACAAAACCCTTTACAACCTAGCTCCTGCCTCTCTCCCCAGACTAAACTTTCTTAATTGGCTTCACCCTCTCCAGGCTCCCAGCCTTTTCTGCTTTGGCCCCTCCCATCATACTTCTGGCTCTTCTAGGACCCTCAGGCGGGAAGAAACCTTGGAGCCACTCCTGTCACTGCACAGATGAGTCATCCTCTGGTGACATACCAGCCCCTTGGAGCTGAGACCAGTTATTGGTGGTCTGCCCTCACCAGCTAGCATAGTGCCTGGTTCAGAAGGAAGCCCAAAGATGTTGGCTGACAAGAGACAAGCTCTGTGACTGATGTCAGTGAGGACCAGAAAAGTGTGGCAGGAAGCAGGTGAGCAAGGCAGAGGAGGCACCTGAGCAAGCACTTGGGGGACAGACAGAATCCATCCAGGAAGACAAAGAGTTAGGACAGGGAAGGAAGAGAGAGAAGAGCACAGAGTCCAGAGAGCAAAGAACCACAGTGAACTGGGGGAAACTTCATGTAACCCTGAAATATAGAATTCTAGGACTGTGCATGCCAATGAGATATCTATCTACTCTTCATTCAGTACACACCAAACAGCCATTACAGAATTTAACTTTATTTATTTCCAATCCTTTCTTCCTACATTCTTATCCTCTGCTCTCCTTTCCTCTATTTCTAAAATATATTTTTGCATTTCCCACTGTTTCCATTCACATGGATTTCATTGACCCTTGATGACAGAGGATCATAAATTAAGGCAGGTGAAATTACAGCATCAGTCAAGACTCAATTCCAGTCTGACTTGAACCAAATTATTAGTGGACAAATGTTCCAAATAGGAGGGCCTTACATGAGCTGAAAATAAGGTAGACATGGTGTTGGGAACATGTTTCATTTGCTTAGAATATTTGCCTGGGTGTGCCCGTGGCAGCGTCAGCCTCTTCCAGGGCTGAGCTCTCTTCTTTTCCCACTACAGGGAGCTTGCTTCCCACCCCTCCTCCTTGATGAGACCTCTGTCCTCACCTTCAGCAAAGAATATCCAGGAAATCCTGCCAAATGGTCAGGTCAAGGAAGTTGCTCTAAGACACTGGCTATCAAATTTTTAATCCTGGTCTTCTTTAAGGGTTCACGATGGGATTCAGGGATAGGATTTTGAGTTTAGGGCTAGAAAAAAGGTCAATGTTAGATTATATTAGGATTCATATTAGGGTTAAGGTTACAGTTAAGGTAAGTTAAAGTAAAGCTAAGGTAAAGTAAAGGTAAGATGGGGTTAAGAACATGGTAGGAGTGGGGACAGAGGAATGAAATTAGGGACAGCTGAGATTCTAACACTCATACACCAAGTCTATATTATCCCTAATTTTTCTTGGAATTTCACTTGGAATAATAATAAATCTATCCATCTCTGATTTGAAAAAGATTAGAAACTCACTGACTTAAGGAAATTCCCAGGCCACCTAGCAGTTTCAAAGTCTGGTATCCAGTGCATCTTTTAGGGACTTAAGCCCCTCATGAATAAGAAGCATTTAAACTCTGACACTTGAGCTGCCTCAGGCATGGCAGAAGCTGTCCCCTGACACACAGTGGGGGAAAGATGGACAGCACTGACTCCTTGTGAAGCGGCCAGTTGGTATCACCATACTTACTGATGGGCAGGAGCTGGGAGGTACAGCCAGGAGAGGGAACGTAACCGGGCTGAGCATCAGTTACTACAGGTGGGATCAGGAAAATATTTTAGAACAACCATAGTCTTTGCCAGTTAAACAGGCCAAGAATAGGTCCCTGGACCCAAGATGTGAGGCAAAAAGCTCAGTGTGAAGCCAAGAATCCAGGTAGCTTGGGAACGAAAAATTGATCAGAACTGAATCTGGAGTAATTTTTAAAATTGAATATAAATAATTTCTAATAATTCAGGAGTTGAAAATTTTTTCTACAAAGAGCTGGGTAGTAACATTATTGTAGGTTTTGCAAGCACTGCCATAGTCTGTGTCACATTTCATCAACTCTGTTGCTTTACATCAAAAGCAGCCATAGGCAATTCATATATGAAAGCTATGGCTATGTTCTAATAAAGCTTTATTTAGAAAAATAGGCAGCACGCTGGATTTAACCCATAAGCCTTTGTTTATGGACTCATTTTGTGACCCACATGGGTCCGTCTTCTAAGGACTAAACCAGTACAGAGATCTGCAGAATGAAGATATTGGAACGGAACATTGAGAGTGTAACATTTATTAGAATCCCTGGATCTCATCCTATCAAAAACTGACTTCCTCTGGTATGTTCATTTATGTGAAACACTAAATTCTATCATTGCTGTTGCTTTTGTTGTTGTTGTTGTTGTTAATTAAACAGCATAAATTATTAGGTTTCTGTCCACTGTGGTGAAGCAGCCTGATCGCTATTGAATGAAAGAATTCCAGGGAAGACAAAAGAGGTCTCACCCTAACTCTTCTGACTCCCATGCTAGGTTTCTTTCATTTAAACGTCATGAGAAGAGAATGCCTTCACGGGGAGATCTTCTGTCCTGGCCAAAATCAGCGTTCCAGTATAGATCTGGATATAGATCCATACTTCTCAGGATATCATTAGAGGAAAGTATGTGCCTGAGAAATGGTGTCCATGGATGTGGAAAGGTGACAGAGCAGCCTGGAGGGCCAGATGGATTCCAGACATCTGTGACTTGATGGAGGTGCTCCATTTGGCAGGACCAGGGGAGCCCGGCATGAGCAGCGTCAATTAGCAGCCTCTTCTGAGAGAGGATGATTACAGCGCATCACTGCAATCAAGCCTCATGCAGCCACTACAAATAATGGTTATCAAGTCTCCATAGAAACATGCAGACATGCCTGATACAATCTTCAAAGAGAATAGCAGAATGCTCTGGAATGCTCATGATTGTTGAAGATTTTGTATATTGGAGCAAATTCTCTCTAGCAAGTGATTTTTGCAATAGGTATCAAAAGCCTTTAAAATAAAAAAACTTTATGGCTTTTAATTAGGTAATCATCCTCCTCCCCACGACAGTCTGCCCTAAGTAAATAATTCCAATACAGGCTTCTGCACAAGATGTTCATCACGCTATTATTTATAATAGCATAAAAGGAGAAAGCATCAAAATTCTTGAGGCAGCAAGTTGATCAAATATGTTATATTGATATATAGCCACAGATAGGAAAATGATAACAGCTACCAGAATTTTTAAAAAGACGCTTAAGTGGCATGAAGAGATACTCATATAAATAGGTAGAAAGGTAAGACACAGTTGCATAAATACAATGAACAGTAACTAAATACATGGTACAAGTTTTTACTTGTACTTGGATATGAAAAAGAGATGTTTCATGTGGGGGACTCGGGCCTCCTCTTTTGGGCTGGCTTGCACTGGGACAACTGTCTGGGGTTGAACAAAAATCAGGAGGTAGCCAGAAGCCTTAAAGACAAGAGGAAGCCAGAGCACTAAAAGACGTGGTGACATAATGGCTCTGAACCGCTCGTCGTGTCATTTTTGAGGCACCGTCTGAGAAGTCCTGGGCAGATTTTGAAAGTCCTTAAATGCTACTTCTTAGGGGAAGCCTGCCTACTCCCCACAAGAGGCCATATGTCCCTGATACATGTCCTCAAAATGTTCTGTTTTTCTCCCTCAAAACACATAAGTGATCATTACATACTTAAACAAATGTGCTTCTCATGCACTAATAGTACATTATCAAATATGGCAGCCCCTACAACTAGCGTGGGATACTTAGATTTCATGTGAATTAAATCAAATAGAGTAAAAATTAAAAATCCATTCTCGGTCATACTAGCCACATTTTGACAGCGCGGTAGCCACCACAGGTGACTGGTGGCCCCATTGTGGATAGGGCAGGTAGAAAAACATGTGACCGTTTTACTGAACTACACCAACTCCAGGAGGTGCTGCTCAGACATTGTCCCTGGCTCCTGGTGCAAATGCCAGGCAACTTATGTTCAACAGATATATGTACTGAATGAAGATGGTGAAGATACTTCCGCAGAAGGGCGGCCCTCGGTATGTAAAGGAGAAATAAAACCTGATGTGCACTGTTCCTGTATTCATTCGTATGTGACGTGATCGGCAGCACAGAGATCTAGTTACACATGCTCTGGGGAAGAAATAAGAAGGGCCAATGAGAAAAGAGCCTTGAGCCCTAGCAGGCGCCCATGCAGCCCGCCTGGTCCCCAGCAGCGTGGATGTCAGTAAAGACGCAGAGCAGAGCCACCTTCTGAACACCACAGCTGAGCATGACGCAGAATGCAGCCACCCCTGGAGCCAGTGCCCCAGTGCCACCATGGAGGGGCACAGACAACAGCCCTATCTTCTCATAGGAGTGTTATTTTCATGCTTATGTAAGATCCGTGCTATCTAACCTCTGATATTTCTCCTACTCTCTCCCCAAAAGCCAGTTATTCAAGAACCTTAGTGTAAAATTCCAAGGGGCGGAGTAGATAGCTCAGTAGAATAAGCACTTGCCTGGTAAGTGCATGGGCTTGAGTTCAATCCCCAGTTCCACAAAAAAAAAAAAAAACAGTGTAAAGATCCATTACACTGTATTATAACACAGACTCTCACTTATAAGAAGAGCTAGTGCAAATGTTAAATTCAATAATGCAAGCAGAGCTTCTGGAATCCATGGGTCTGTTTCTTGCTTCAACAGTGTTTGGACAGAACAGACCCAGCGACTCCCTCTCTCATCTTCCCATCCACCTTCCAGGTACAAATTTCAGGACTATCTTCTCACCGATCTCCTCCTTCCAGGGTTGGACAACACTGTTCTTTTGTGGGTAGCTCCTTATTGCTGCTCAGCCATGACCTCTCAGATTGGTCAGAATTATTCCACCGAGGTGGAGGCTGCTGTCTGCCAACTGCTTGCTGAACCTGCACCTGCAGGCCTCCTACACCGACCTCTCTCTGGGCTACTACTTCAACCAAGATGATGTGGCTCTGGAGGGCATGGGCCCCTTCTGTGAGCTGGCCAAGGAGAAACACGAAGGTGCCCAGCCTCTCCTGAAAATGCACAACCGGCACGGCAGCCGTGTACTCCTCCCAGACATGCAGAAGCCATCTGAAGACGAGTGGGGTAAACCGTGGAGACCACGGAAGCTGCCCTGGCCCTGGAGGAGCACCTGAGCCAAGCTCTTCCCGACCTCCATGCCTTGGGCTCTGCCAAGGCTGACCTCATATCTGTGATTTCCTGGAGAACGGCCTCGTAGATGAACAGATGAAGCTCATCAAGAAGACAGGCGACTGCCTCACCACCCTCCGCAGGCTGCTGGGCCCCAGGCTGGGCTGGGCGAGCGCCTCTCTGAAGGCTCACCCTTAAGCACAGCTCAGAAGTCACAGAGCCTGACGGTCTCTGAGGGACTCCTGCGTCACCCAGCCTCAGGGCTTTGGCCTGACCCTCTCCCTCCAGCCTCTAGGCAGCTTTCTCACCAGCTTTCTGGAGACCCCTCCCAAGTCTTGGACCAAAAGAACATAAACCCTTTTGCAGCAAAAAATAAAATAATAAATAAATAATGCTTAGTCTTACATGTTGGTAACTGATAACATTCATTCATTCAGTAGATATTTAATTGAGCATCTACTAGATGGTAGGCACTACTTTACACAACTGGATATGTGCTCATGAACAACACAAAACTAGATGAACATGTCTGCTTACATGAAGCTTCTAGCCCAGAGTAGTTTTCAGCCTTCGTGAGTATTAGAATCACCAGGAGTTTTTTTTTTAAAATATCATTTCTCAGATCATATTTCCCAGAAATTCTTCATTAAAACAAACAAACTGGAAACAAGTTTTTCTTTAAGCTTCCCAAATGAGTTCAGTATATGATCACTGGGGGCCCTGAGAACCACACTTCTAAACCAACGCTTATCAAAGTATTGTCCCTGGCCAGCAGCACTACACTAGCACCACCTGGGAACTTGTCAGCGATGCAAACTCTCAGATATCTCCCAGCTACAGTGAATCAGAAGCTCACAGCTGAGACCCAGCAAGTTGTATTTAACAAGCTCGGTGATTCACGTGTGTACTGCAGTCTGGGACACCGTCCTAAGCAGAGTCACCAGGAGAGGTGAGTTTTAAAATAGAGGAATTATGCCTTTGCCTTTTGCCAGCATACACTGGCCAGACCCCTAGATCTCGGGAGGGAACTGCATCCTTCCTCCCCAAGGCAGCCCTGCCTGGGACTTGCTGTGGGGTGAGCTCTACAGGCCCAGAGCTCTGCCTCACTCACCGGAACCTCTTTCTCACCCAGTCAGCGAGAAAGTCCTCACCAGCTGCTGGACACAGCCATTTTCTGGGGGACTCAAAAAAAGAAGGATAACAAGTGGAAATACTTTGTAAATAAGGAGAGGAAGAAGAAGAGGGTTAAAGGGAAGGGTAGGGAATGGGAGAGGGGAAAAGGCAAATCAAGGTGTATCATGAACAGGTACAAAATCCCTATGATGAATGTCATCATTGTATATACCTAAATTGTACCAATAAACTTAATTAAATTTCAAAAAAAAAAAGAAAATGGTTGCAGCCAGATCCTATAGCTGTGCACACAGTAATACACATAGGATCCACTGTAGTGCACCTATGCACACACAAATACACAACCTCATTGCACACAGCACACAGAAGTACATCCTTCATCATCACAGTGTCACAAACACAACCTCATGCTGTCCCGGCCGAGCACACATTGGCATCCTCTTGCCTTGCTCTGTACACGCAGACACTCACATACACGTGCATCACACTTTGCAATGACTCTTAAATGTGTCTGCATAATGACCACACTTGGGAGCTTTAAAAATCCTGATGCTTAGGCCAACATCCAACTAAGTGCAGGCCTTGGAGGTGGAACATAGGTGTGTGTGTGTTTTATATTCATAGCATTTGCTGGGAAATGGATGAAACTTGAAATTATCATGCTAAGTCCAATGGTTGACTGTCATGTGGCCTCGCTTATATAAAATCCTCAAATATAAATAAATCAATAAAAAATAAATCAGTGAAGAAAATAAAGAACAGGAAACTAGAAGGCAAACTCTTGGAGAAGAGAAAAAGGATCAGGGGAAGGGGTGAAGCCAAGGAGAGAGATGTAAAGGGGTTGAAAATTAAGATGTGTTCTATGTGTGTACCAGTTCCCCAAAACATACATCACTGTGTTATATCACAAACATACCCTAACTTAAAAAAAGAAAGATACCCAAGTGATTCCAATACACAACCAAGGTTGAAAACTACTATCCTCCACCATGGCCCTATGATTAGCAGACAGAAGGAAGTGTTCAAGGGACTCTACTACCTACCTTTCAGAAAGGAAGAGACAGGACAATGCAGAAAACTGAAATTCAAAGACTTCTTCCAAAGGTCTCCAGCACCCCTCGAATTAGGATCATGTAGACCATTCTTCTGGCATATCCTCCCATGTCTTCTTCCATCTGCTGATGCTCGTAAGTGAACACTAGGAAGGTACTTTTGAAAGACCTGGCTGGTATTGCAGAACCTGCCTGATGAGGTGGGAAGTATAATACAAAGAAACAGGAGGGGCCTCAGCGAGGGGCCTCAGCGAGAGACCTCAGCGAGAGACCTCAGCGAGAGACCTCAGCGAGAGACTCCGTAGGAATTCACTGCAGGATTGGGCTCACTGTATGGGCTGGGAAGGGTTTCAAGGAGCAGGCCTTCCAATGGGTTGGAGGTATCATGAAAGTGCCCGACAGTCTACATCTTAATCAATCTGACTTAGAGGGCAAAGGAGATGAAGCAGGGCCAAGGCCTAATGGACAGGGAAGGTGTCATTTGTACAAGCCAGGGAGTGAGGATGTCTGCTCATTTCTATGGTTAGGCAATGTTTGCTGTGTGCACTCAGGCGTGATTATGGAAGCGTCCTGAGCTGGTCTTGCTCCATCACAGCCACTGAGGGCCTTGTCTGATGTTGGTCCCTCGTGAAGCTGTTTATGTGAGGCAGCTCTGTACTTCAGGTTAGCATCCAACTGACAGGGGCTGCTTTTAAACCTCACGCATTCCCTCTTCTGTTCCCCACGTCAAACCTCTACTGTCTCTTTACTTTCAAATGTGTCTCTTTCTTCTACCAGGTGATGAAAGCCACCCTTTCAACTTGCCTTGTAATACATAGCACAGTGGTGGGTGGATTGCCTTGCATTCTGCAAAGCACTTCAGGTGTAGATGGAGAATCACCAGACCCAACTTCCCACCTTCCGCCTGCTAAGTGTGCAGCCTGGGCCAGTGTCTCCACTGCTCTGTGCCTCAGCCGGGACCCAGTTCCCTGCTCACAAGATTTCTGGGGGCAAAAAGAAAAGCAAGACCGTCCACATTCGTATGAAGTTGGCAAAGCCGCAAATTCTCAAGACCCATGCATGGGGAAGAGAAGCGGAGTGCAGAGGTGGTTGGCAGGATCAGGACTGTGGTCAGGGCTCGCGAAGGACAACTCACTTAGGAGGTCTCTAAAGGCTCAAGAGCAAATACAGGAAGCTGAATAACAAATGGAATTCACATCACCTGGGTGAGTCTTCAGCACTTAGAAACAGCCTTCACTGGCAAACAACTAGATGCTGACGCAGCTTACAAAGCATCAGAAAATGTGCTGCCACTCAAGCATCATGATAAAGACATGAAAATCTACAAAGCATCTTCCCAGAGATGCTTTGGAAGAGAGATGCAAACACAACAACTTCCGTTTAGCATAAAAAAAAAAAAAAGAAAGAAAAAAACAGTAAAAGTTTACAAAGTAAACTGAAGAGTAGAGCCAGGAGAAGCTCATTCTACCAAGGGCTGGGAAGGAGCAACTAAGGATCTCAGGGAAAACCACATACCAATGGTTATATTTGAAATGGGCTTTGATGGATGGATAGGAGCTTGCAAGGCTGACAAATGAACAAGTGTGGGAGAAGTGGTCTCTAGCAGAAAAGTCAACAGATGAAATATCCGGATGTGTCCTGCAGTCTTGAATTCCTCTCAAGGGTGATGTGGTTTACCCACAAAGCCCTCACATTTTCTGAAGTGTGGATTTTTAAAAATGAGTCATCCATATTATCCTCACACCATAACAAACTTGACTTGGACATAGAACTTCCTTATAAATCAAGAAAGCAATAGATAAACACCATCTCTGTCCTTGTCAGAGGTTTTAATCACTGTGAAAGAAATTAAAGCACACCAGAAGTAAAGACTATATATTCACCTTTTAAAATCCTCACCCCTGAAAGTATGAGGCCTTTGAGGGACATCATAGATTTAAATATATATATATATATATATATATGCCTTATACTTATGTTTTCTGTCTTCTTGTTCTATATTTATAACTCTGGAATTAATTATATAGTTAATTGGTTTCAATACTAAAATCCAGACTTTTTTAAAACAATGATAATGCCAGTATGAAGAGTTTTAAATCTGTTACTCAAGCCCTAGTTAGCTGCCTTCTGAACAGCTTGTTCAGGAAGGGTATCACCCAACCACGCAAGATTCTCTCCCTAGTCTCTTCTGAGATTAGCTTTCAGAAAGTCAGTTTATATAGTTATGTGTAAAATAACAAGCCACCAGAGAACCTGAGGCTCTTCCCCAGCCTTTTTTTTTTTTTTTTTTTTTTTTCCCCGCAACTGAGACTCAAAAGCTAATTTAGGGACAGCTGCTAAGAGCTTTGGGCTTCACAGACTGTGTGCTCTGGAGTGGCCCAAACCGGAAGTGATCAAGCCAGATTTACTGGGGAGAAAAGCCTCGCTTGAAGAATGCATTCAGCATATGCTCCCTACACTGCAGAGGCGTGGTCGTGCTCCTAACTCTGCTGGGACCGCCCACTGGCTCAATACCCGCTGCAGCTACCCTCCCGGTAGCACATATGGGCCAGCCAGGCGCCCCCACCCCCACCCCCCACGCCCCATGAGCACAGCAGGGGCCCCATGAGCACAAGCGCAGAGAGCGCTCATTAACAGAAAGTCTCTTCTGTAGGACAGAGGAGATCATGAAGGCACAGGTGCCGTGACACAGGTAGAGAGGCTATTTTAGACAATTGGAGTGGCTTTGCAAAATTACCATAGGCTGAACGGCTTTAATAAGAGAAATTTAATTCTAGCAGTGCTACAGGCTATAAATCAGAGATCAAGGCTGCAGCATAATTAGTTTCCAGTGAAGACCATTTTATGGGCTACAGACGACTGCTTATCTTCCTCTCATGAAAACAAGGGTAAGAAGACTTTCTTGGGATCCCTTTCTTAAAAGCACTAACCCCATTCACAAGTTCTCCACCCTCACGACCTCATGTAAGTTACCTCTCAGAGGCCCGACCACCTAACACCATCATCTTGTGGATTAGAATTTCAACATATGAATTTGAGGAACAAAAACAGTCTAATGCAGAGTCCAAATGAAATGGGAACACCGGGGGAAAATGTTCTAAAATAATCTATTATTTTATGTGCATGACTGAAATGGTTATATGAACTAAATAAATTAAACAGCTAGACATTTGTTTTCCTCATTTGCATCTCTAGACATTTAAACATTCAAATTGGTAAAAAGAAGAAAAACTCATTTTACCATCTTATTGAGAAAATTATAGATCTTATGTATTCAAGATGCAGAATCATTTAATACAGAGTGCTGTGTGAGAAAACCAGGAGAGATCTCGGCAGGATTAGGAAGGAGGCTGCGGGAGGCCAGGTCCCGCAGCCATGGTACCTCCGGCCCGCACATGTGTTGTTAGTCAGTGTGTCTCTCTGACCTCCCTGCCTCTTTCACTTTGCCTTTTGATACTCCCAGGTGTCAGCCTCACTTCTTGTTCAATCCCACCCTAAAAAAAAAATCTACTTCCCTCAGCCTGCCCCTAATTATTTTTTATTTTTACTGTTTAAATCAGCATTTGGGAGGTATAATTAATATACAATAGGATGAGCTTTCTTCTTGAATATATACCAATTGATTGATGATTGATAGAAGAATACATGTAATAGAGATGATAGGCCGATGATAGATAGATAGATAAACAGATAGATAGAGCAGTATTCCAATAAAAATACAAACTCAAGAGAATGTCCTTATTCCTTCCTGTCACTGTAAACTATTTGCCATGTTTTAGAATTTTCCATGCAGGGAGCCACCTAATATGTGTTCATCTGCATCTGACTTCTGTCATTCACGGTGGTATTTCTGAGACACACTCATATTGTTGCAGCCATCAGCAGTTTATTCTTTTTTGTATCTAAGAAATGTTTTTTTTTTCTCTATGAGCACACACTATTCAGTTTTCTATCCATTCGTTAGAAGACATTTGAGTTTTGCCAGCACTTGGGTATTACAAATACAGCAGCTACATACATTGTTCAAGATCCTGTTCTGCCTTTCATCAATGTTTGGAAGTGGTTGCTTCCTATATTTTATCCAGTTTTCTAATTGCTTATGGTGGTACAAAGCAGTGGCCCATGCACAGGTTAATCCTTAGTTCTCATAAATAAATTTGACTTTCTCTTCCAGGGAGAGCATCCCCCATCCTCTTCCAGAATGTACTATGTGACTCAACCTTAAGACCCTTCTCCTCCATGAAAGCATTCTTACAAGTTACAGTCCTGCTCTGAACTTATAAATCAGTTATTTAAAAGTGAGACTTTGATGCTCAGGGTAATACGGATAAGCCGTGTTGACAGTATGCTCCCAGATGAGACGGACTGAGGAGGACACATCACTCTATTACATTCTTCGCCAAACTTCTGCCATCAGTCTAAGCTTGAGAAGCCTAATTTCAGGGACAGGTGATTGGACACCTGGCCCATATGCTGTAAAACTGCCAAGGTCATCAAACACAAGGAAAGAACAAGAGACTATCACAGATGGAGGAGACTGCAGAGAGAGGACCACTAAGGCGTTGTGTGGCAGTGTCCTGGGTGAGGTCTTGGGTCAGCATAAAAGGCACAAATGGAAAAGCTGTGGGGTCCGCATGGACTCTGGAGTCTGGTTGACTGTGTTGTACAGTGTGGGTTTCTGCATATCCACAACAAATGTATGATGCAAATGCTAACAGAAGAAATTGGGAAAGGGAACTACCTGTAGGCAAATTTTCTTCAAATCTGAAATGATTCCAACATAAAACATTAAGTATGAAGATGTCAAGATTTAACATTCTTAGCACCTGAAAACAATAAAGGACAAACCCTGAGCAGAGGCCATTGTCCCTGGGCCTGCCTTGCAGTTCTCTACATCTTTGCAGGGAACCTCAGTCTACTTTTCTTCTCATTCACTCTTTAGTTCTTCTTTGTCCAGATCTTCCTGGGATTTGTGATTATTAAATTACTACCTTGTTAATTTAACCAGAAGCCTTTGGAGTGGCTTGTCTCAGAGACTGGCCAATAAGTGGCCCCAAATCAAGGACAAAGAGGTTCATTTGGGCTTACAAGGGATATATTCTCCACACCAGCACAAGGAGAGAGAAAAAAAAAAAAAGCTAGGGACAGTAATGCTGTGGCAGATATCCTGCCTTCCATCACTCTCTCCTTCCTACTGAGAAGTGAAGAACTCCAGTGTAGCTGAGGTAAACATTTTATAAACCCTGCACCCAGCCCTGCAGTTTTATTTCCCAAGGTTAACGATCTAAATAAATCGGCTCTGTCTTGCCTCTACTAAGCTGTCTGAAAAATGATGTTTTACAGTCAACATAGATCAGATTGGTACTTTCTTCCTTTGAAAGTTATCCTTGGTAGAAATTCTCCTCTACTTAATGAACCAATATTAGTTTAACTACATGTTGTTAATTAAAAACAGAGTTTTATTCGGGCTTTTTCCCTTAGAGGAAAGCAAAAGAATATTGTGCTTCAAAGTTCCTGAAATGGAATAGTACTTCCAGAATTTATAAGCCTCTCTTAATGGGTATGGTAAAATATCTTTTAGAGGTGTAGTAGGTGAGGAGATTTCTTTCTCCTTCCAAGAAAGATCTGACCACAAATAACTCTCTATGGCCCAAGTCACTTAATTCTCAAATGTGCAAGAAGACCTTTCATCCTTCATTCTCAATCTTTTCTTCATCCACAAACATTCAGGTGAGTCTCCTAGAATGGTGAGCACAGGAAAGAAAAGGCTATATCTCATGGCCATTCCAGCCAAAGATTTGGGGAAGTGTCTTTATTTGCATTCTTCTGGAAGAAAACCCTAAAATAAGAATTCAGTGGTTACTTCTTTTAAGTCTTTTATTCATTTTTATTTATTTAGTGCAGGGTCTCACCATGCCACTCAGTCGATAGCGATCCTCCTGTCTCAGCCTCCCTAGCACTGGTATTACAGGTATTCACCACCACACCCAGCTTTGGTGTCCAACATAGCAAGCCTAGGGCAGGACTGACACAGAAGGAGGTAAAGGAGATCAAACCTGGGTCCTTATGCTTGCCAGGAAGGTGCGTAGACTGCCGAGCAATCTCCCAAGCCCTCAATGATTACTTTTAGCGGTCACTTTTCTCCTTTCCAAGACAAACTATCCAACACCCAAAGCTGAAGCAGAAATGATTGATTTCAGCTCATAGTTTACAGAGCCTTCAGTCCATAGGCAGCTGGCTCCGAGGCAGGAGAAAATCGCAGGAGAGAAACAGCCCGTGGCATGGCAGTGCAGGTGGATGGCAGTGAACAGAGGGGCAAGCCAACAGAAGCCATAACGACAAGACTGCCTCTCCCTCTTATCTCATCCAGGCTACAGCCTTTTGGGTTGTGCCAACTGCATCCAAAATGAGTCCTTCTTTATCTAACTCCTGAATCCCAGCATTACACCCTAATCTAGCCACCTTTGAAACTCCCTATTATGAGCACATGTGGCTTGGGGGAACATCTTTGGCATAACAAAGCACAAATAATTTACTAGGAAATAACCCAAAGGTATGTAATTTGGAAGATGAGATGATGGGGGGGGTGACAAACTAAAGGGTATGCTCTAGGCAATTTATTGCTGTAGATAACTTGGCTTAGACAAGATGACATGCAATGAGCACAGTGTATATAGATTACGGACTCTGTAGTCATGCATCAGAGACCCAAGAGCTGGGTATTGGGTATCATCTTTCCATCATCAGAGGTTGGCCTCTACTCCTGGGATTGGGGTGTTAATCTCCAAGCCCTTCTAACTTTCTGCCCATGGTCAGAGTGAATTAAAGTGACCACTGCAGGCAACAGAGACAGGTATCAGCAGCTGGAAGTTAAGCCAACTTCTGAGAACTGATGCGGTACACAGGGCACAGCCACTCCTGCAAAAACAGTGGATCAGAGCAGAGGTGGGGCTGGACCCCACCTTGCCAGGCTTACGCCACGTGACTTAATCTTCTTTGCCTTTGGCATCAAGAAATAGATGTCAGGGCCAGTCAGATAACTTAGCAGACTAAAGATGTTATCTCATCTCCAATTAGGAAAATGGGTGCCCCGAGCTGCTGAAAGAACCAAGGAAAGGAAGGGCTCAGCACCACTGTGTAGGTTCCAGGTTGAATGCTCGCATCCTCCAGAATTACATAATGAAGGCTTAAACCCCAATGTGATGATATTTTAAAACGAGGCTTGTAGGTGGTAATTAAGATTAGATGAACTCAGAGCCAGCAAGATAGCTCAGCAGATTAGAGTGCCTGCTTAGACAAGCATAGGTTCAATCCCTGGCACCACGTGCCGCACCAGCCCTGCTGGAGTTTGGGCAGTGTAGTGATGCGCGTCTGTAATCCCAGTGCAGGGAGGCTGAAAGCAGGAAGATCACCATGGGTACAAGCTGTGTAGTGAAATCCCTGTAACAACCAAAAACAGGGAGGAGGAGGAAGAAGGACAAGGAGAAGATTAGATGAACTCATGAGAGTGGAGCCCTCTTGGTGGGGGTAGCATCCTTACAGGAAGAGAAAGAGAAAGCAGACCCCTCCTCCCCTGAGAGCACACACAAAGGAAAGACCATGTCGGCACACAGCAAGAAGGCAGCTGTCATCCAAGAAGTGGACTCTAACCAGATACTGAATTTTCACCTTAGACTTCCCAGCTTCTGGAACTGTAAAAATTAAATGTCTGCTCTTGAGACCACCCACTCTCTGGAATTTCTTATAGCAAGCTGAGCTGACTAAGGCAGCTGCCTACAAAGATAAGGTAGTATTGGTAAGACCCATATGAGGGAAGTCTTTTGAAAATAGAGGTCCTTGCCATGGCCATACCACCCTGAAGGCATCCGAACTCATCTGAAAATAGAGAACCTGGCAGATAGCTGAGCGACTCCAGTACAAAAAAAAGAACAAAAACGTCCTTCATAGGCCATCCTTGGCATGTTAAGAATATTCTAACTGATACATGAAAATGGACAGCAGACTTGAAGAGTTATAAGAAATATAAAAACCAAGTGCAATCTATGATCTTTATTTGGATTTTAGTTTTAGAAAAAGTCATAAATATATTTGAGACAACTGGAGAAATCTGAATATGGAATAATGTATGAGGTAACATTCAGGAATTTTAATTCTTTTTCTTGGGTATGTGGTTATGCAGGAATGTGATCCTTTTTCCTTCCTTATTTACAGGTACAATATCATAAGAGCTGTGTTTGACTTATGAATAATGAAATATGATAAAGTGGTCATAAATGCCGCACTGTAGTGATAAGGATATTCATTATACCATCTTCTCTGTTTTTCCCATGTTTGGGAAGTCTCATAGGAAGAATTTCAAAATGCTTCGCAGAACTTTAAAAACAAACATTCAAATATCGCAAAAACAGAGTATAATTGAGATCTACTTATGCTGTTACACTGAGCCCTGGTTATTTATCTTTAATTGGGGCTGGGGAAATAGCTCAGTGGAATAAGCACTTCCCTGGAAAGCACAAGGGCCTGAGTTCAATCCCTGGTTCCGCCAAAAAAAAAAATTGTAGGAGTCTTTTTTAGGGCCAGGGAGGTGGCTCAGTGGAATAAGTGCTTCCCTGGTAAGCACAAAGGCCTGAGTAGTTCAATCCCTGGTTCCACCAAAAAAAAACCTTCTTCTTTAATTGAAACTTATGATTTGAGCAATAATAAATTCACATACGACTATAAGCAACAATACAGAACGTTTCTGGGAATGCTTTGACCAGTTTTCCCAAGTGTTAACATTTTCCGCCTTAGTTCTTCCTACAAACTACAGAATTCTGCTTTTCACATTTGATTTGATAATCAATAATCCTATTTCCTTAATAGTTTCTTTCACTGATTTTATATTTTTCCTGCTGATTTCAAACGCTGTCTTTGCCATATAGCTAGTATCTGTGTGTGTGTGTGTGTACATGAGCATGCTCACGCATGTGCACACACGTGCAGATGTGTGGTCACACTCATGTAAGAGAGAGACAGAGAAAACAGGGGCTCTAAGCTCCATCCTCTTCCATTAGTTCATTGCCAACCCCTTGTTACGCCACCAGATCTTAACAGATAAATGTTTCCCTCAGACAGTCTGAACCCACTTCTACTCTTAAATTTTCTGCCCCTCTCTATCCATTATTTTTCTGGATAGTTTTGAGAACTGGTTTACCAGTGACTACTACCAAAAAGCATTATTTGGACTTTGCTAGAAAAACGATGAATATTTGGAGGGAAATTTGCATAGCAATAATACTGAGTCTTCCCATGAAGCAGAAAATATCCTGAGTATTAATCACTGCTGGATTTATGCATTCGCCCAGCGCATGCAGCCAGCCTACAAAGCATCTGCTGGATTTCAAATGGCCCTCCACCCGTGATCTTAGTACATACCCCAAGACTCCCAGTTGTTACTCCTGTGGGAAGTGAGAGTTGCGTTTCTTCCTGCTGTTCTGTCAGTGTGCTTCACAGAAACCCAAAGGTCCCTGAGTCCTTTCTTGCCAATCACCATCTGTGAGCTTTAAATACAAGGGACAAAAGAAGAATCAAAATAAGACTGCCAGATTTGAAAGTCAGATAATGCCCAGAACAAATCTCTTCATTCAAAAGGATTTGCATCTTCTATCTTGAGCATTTTGCCCAAGCAAAGGCTCTTCTTTCCCTTTCCTAATCTAAATCTTGGAACAACTTTGAGGTAAGCAAAGAGAAATAAAGGAGGAAATAGGCCTAAGGTAAAACATCACTTCAAACTTCCATTACCAACTACAATGCCACAAGAAATGGAAAGGAAAAAAAAAAAAAAGAAAAAAGAAAGAAAGAAAGAAAGACATAGATGGGTCTGGCCTTAATTCTATAACAAAAACAAAATGAAAGATCGATAATAGGCAACAGGGGTATAGATCTTTTGCTAATGAGAAGGGGACTAAGATATGGAGGGAGGGGTAGGATTGAAAAAGGGAAGGCATTAAGATATATTGTACATGTACCAACTCCCCATTATGAACAAAATCTCTATATACTTCAAATATGTATTCATAAAAAATGGATTAAAGAACCCTAAGAAAAGAAGATAGAGCCTGAAATTGTACATATAGGACACAATGCTTCATCCACCTAATAAAACACAACTCAGTGGTTGTTACAGGTCCTGACAATCCAAGTAGCACCTTCTCCACTCTTGGGTAGGGAGTTAGGAGGGTGGACAGAGAGGGCCATTTGGGTGTGGGCAGATGACCTGACTTAGTTTCCCTCCCCTAAACATGTCCATGTGCTATTTGTTTATCTACTCATTACTCATTTATTAATTGATACACCCCTTGGTATCTGTGGGGTACTGACTCCAGGACCTGTAAATGCTCCAGTCTGTATGTATAAAATATTATAGTACTTGTATATAGTCAACATACATCCTTCCAAAACTTTAAATAATCTCCACATTATTTGTAATTCCTACTATAGTGTAAATGCCATGTAAACAGTTGCTTTTTTGTGTCATTTAAAAACACTTACAAGGGCTGGGGAGATGGCTCAGTGGAATAAGTGCTTCCTTGGCAAGCGCAAGGGCCTGAGTTCAATCCCCCATTCCACACAAAAAAAAAAAAAAAAATAAAATAAAATAAAAACACTTACAAAAAAAAAAATCCACAGCAGGGCATGGTGGAACACGGCTATAATCCCAGCACCTCAGGGGCTGAGGCAAGGGGATCGAAAGCTCACCCCAGCCTGAGCTACTTGATGAGAATGGGGAGGAGTTGAGGAGGAGGAGCTGGAGGAAGAGTAGGAGCTTGAGGAAGAAGAGGAGGAGAAAAGATAAGGTCTTAAATTGTATTGGTCTATTTTTTTGTTACTGTAATTAAATACTTCAGTACCTAAGGCTGAGTACTTTATAGGGTGGTTTATTTAGCTCGCAGGACTGGAGTCTTAGGAGCGTGGCAATGCATTACCTTGGTTCTGCAGAGCGCCCCCTGCTGGCCATGTTACAGAATGGCTGACTGCCTCATGGTGGGAGTGCTTGGGGAAAAGGAGAAATCACATGACAAAGCAAGAGGCTAGAAAAGAAGAGGGACCTATCCTGTTCTTTTATAACAATGCCCTTGCCAGACCTCATTCAGGGTCCCACATAAACAGCAATGCTCCCTTTCTAGAATAGTGTCCCTAAAACCTGCCCACTAGGATCCACCTTGTACAGGTGCCACCACCTCAGTGCTGCCACAGGGAGAGTCAAGCTTCTGACACATGAACCCTTAAAGGACAAGTCACTTCCAAACCATAGCACATGTACCCAGTAAGATGCAATTTTTTAACAAGTATTTTCAATGGTTGTTTAAATGTGAGGATGAAGAACCCACAAATAGAGGCTTAATTGTACAGCCTAGGCTCACTGTTTGAATTTGCCTACTCACTCGTATTTACCTGTTGCCTTTAAATGATGACCTGTGGCACTTCTCAGGCAATTTATGGCCAAAGTAACAAAAATGCTGAGGTCTCCACATTGCATCCGTTCAGCTCCTAGACTAAAAGCAAGCATTTGTTATGAAACCTATTCAGGGCTATGGCTTCCCATTTTTGTGCTTCTTGGTAATTTCTGAATACCAAGCATAGTGGAGAAGTGTTTTTCTGTGTACTAAAGCCCAAGAAGACTGTGATGTTGCTTAGAGAGATTAGATTAAATGTGGTTCATTGGGACATGAATTATAATCCTGTTGGCTATGAGTCTGATGTTAAAGAATCAAGCCTGTAAATTAAATAAGTGTCTTTAAACAACAACACAAATAAGATAGGGTTATGGACTTACCATGGCTTCCAGAAACTTAATCCTATATCCTCCCTGGGTTCAGCATACCTTAATTCAGAATGTACAGTGATTTTATAGAACATAATGACTGCAAATAATGAGAACCAATGTACACACCAGATGTGCGATATCATAGCAGATGCTGGGGGTAGAATGGATCAACGACACCTCCTACAGTGCCCACTGCAGGAGGCTGACACCACAGCACCATCACAAAGTTGGCATACAGTGAGAGATGAGGCTGGACTGGAAGCCAAAGAGCTGGATTTGAGCCCAAGTTCTTCTCTAGATGGATCTATTTCACAGCTGTCACCACTTTTATCTTGACCTTTATTTCTTCTTCTGTAAAATCGGATGGTCATTCACTTCCCAGGGTAGAAGGCTTTGCCCAGGAGTTACAATGCGCCAGCCCTTGGAGGCAGCCCAATAAGAACAGGCACCCAATTGCAAAGGTCCTGCCTCTGGTCTGCAGAATTTCCTCATTTTAATAAATGTGTTGTTAGTAAGTGTGTATTTGCTCCAACTCTGGAAGTCTGCTTGGATCAAGCACTTTCCCCAGGGCCTGAGAAGTTACTTTGCTCTCCTGAGCTGTTGTAGAAAGTTTCTTAGCCTTTAAGTTCTAGAACCATAATAAATCTGTGCCAAAAATGAAGGCCACTTTGTGAGACCTCTTCTCAGACAGTTAAAATCCTCCTAGCGACACTGACATTACTGTAAACTTTTTTAAACTTCCAACAGGTAGCCTGGCCATCTGAGTCTCCATTTTCCTGTTAAAATTTATTTAAAAATAATAGTCATTGAAATTTATGCCACCAATGTAAGACAGACAATCGCAGGGATTAGAGGCTTTTTTGCACTCTTAGAGAGTTCAAATATGTAAACATGCACCTCTCTTCAGCCAAAGTGTGACTCCAAAGTTGATTAATTTATGTTCAGTTATTTATTCTGCTGTAATGCCTTCTCCAATTACTAATAGATAATTGCATAAGAGGAAATGAAATCCAACATGCAGTGCTAATGTGAGATCATTTTATGGGCAAATTCCTGGCTTGGAAATAGTTGCTGAAATGTGACACAGGTGATTTAGTATGAGCGAAGCAGGGAGATGGGCCCCCTTTTAATTAGCTCCTTAACTTATTTAATGATGCATCCTGGGTGTTGAAAGCTGTTATTGTTTAAGGGTTTAATGGGCCATAGGATTTAGGAAAAGGAGACTGGGAAGGAAAATAGTAAAATGCTCTAGAACCAAGCTCTTGGTATGTCCTGCTCTACCCTCCCAAGCAATCCTGCCCATGGTTACTTTGCTTTCCTTCTCCTTTATATGTGCCAGTGATTAGTGGAAAGACTGGGAGACTCATGTGGCAGTTGTTCACAGAAGTTTACTTTTGCAACCTAGCAAAGAGGTGCAGCTCTGGCTCCTGTCTCACCCCATCCGTGATCAATAGCAAGTAGCTCATTTTTCCCTCCAGGCTATTCCTCATCTTGGGTAAAAATCACAGTGCAAACAAACAAAAAAAAAAAAAAAAAAAGCAAGAAATGTACATTTTTTTCTCTAAAAGACGATGTTTTATTTTCAAATTTTATTTCAAAGGAAAGTACAGTTTAGTCTCAGTGACTTTGGGGACCTCCCTCGCCTGGGGCCCACCCTGAGCATGCGCGGCTTCTCTGCACAGCGTCGACCTGTCTCTGGTTCTTCACTTTCTTACTAGGTCAAGCGTGTGTTCTCAGTAGCCACCCTGGGCTTGGTCATGCCCTGCTCTGCTGTCTCTGTTGCCAGTAGCATCCTATTCCATGTGCTACCCTAAGTTCAGCTTCTCCTAGTGTTTCTCTTCTAATTCCATGTATGTGCATGTTGGTCTTTTTCATGTGAATCAAACATTACAGATCCTAAATCAGAGAGCTTGGAACACAGAAGAGAACTAAGAGATATCCAACTCTTCACATTATACAAGTGAGGAAACTGAGGGTTAGGCCAGAATCAAGACTAAACTAATGAACGTCACAGCAGCAAATCAGTGCCTTCCCACTAGGAGGAAAGAGTTCTGATTGTCCTGATGTCTGTTGCCATTCTTTGCTGGAACATGATATGTCTAAGGTGGGCAGAGTGTAGACTGCTTCTCTCCTGATGAAAACTAAAAAATTCCTGAGAGAAATGGGGAACTAACCTACTGTTCTTCAGCAAGTATCTGTTTCTTGCTTCAATAATCTCATCTATAAAATGACAACATTCTCACCAGAATCAAATAATATAGAAAAGATAAAACATTCCACAGGAGTTTTTGAAATAAGGATAAGTGCTCAAAGGATATTAGCTATTAATAAAAAATTGTCATCATCATCACCATTCCTATTGCTTCTTGCTGTAGTTTAATACTTTATTCCTTAAAACAGCTAGGCCAATGGAAGGATTCTTCCACTAAATCCATGCTAGAAATTGATATGAAGGGTAACTGACAAAGCAACACTTTCCTCGATCTTCACCATAGGACATGATGTTCTCATTAGCTTTCCTCTCCCTGTGGCACAGTACTAGGCAGTGAGTAAATATTTGATGGATGAATAACTCAGTAAATCAATGAAAGTGGGCAGGGCATAACTGAAATGTTGTGATTTACTGTCCGGCGCCGCTCCCGTCCCGCGGAAGAAGACACTCAGACACTCAGCAACGGGTTCAGCAAGCCTTTATCGAGTGGTATGCAAGCCTCTACATGCGTCCGCTACCCGCGGCTCCTATCGTGCAAGCATGGCAGATTTCCTGATACAAGAAGCTATATAGACTTTACAGACCAATCACAATTATACACGTGTTTAAATGGCATTGGTAGGATCATAAAACGGCGGGCTTTTCTCTGGATAGGAGGGGCCCAGGCACAGCAACAAGAACCCGGAAGCCGGATATGGGC
>PVKA01032658.1:0-18090 GCA_004027165.1 Ctenomys sociabilis
TACATATGTACAGGTATACATGCATGTCATATGTATATAATATTCTTAGAGATTACTGCATTTAATAATTTCAAAGATTATTTAAATATGACTGTGTGTCATATTTAAATAATAGTATGACCACTGTGTCATATTTTAATAATATTAATAATATAATAAATATTCTTTAATTTACCTTTTGTATACACATATATGCATATTTAATCATATAGATAACAGAATATAAAAAATTGGTCAGTATAAATGTTCAAGAAAGAAAACTAATCCTTATTTCTTTGGCTCTACTCTTTATAAGATTTGATAAGTAAAGAAAGAAAGAATCACTGAGAGTTAGGAATATGCACGGGTGATGTTTTACTTTGTGTAATATGGATCGTAGGGAAGGCCATGAACAACATCCAGAGAAGTTGGTGTAGCTGAAGCCCATTCTCACGTTGCCCTGGGAAGCCCTGTGCATTCTGGGGTTAGGGACAAGTTGCATGAAACTAGATTCTCAGTGATGAAGAGGTTTTAATTTCCTATGCTTGGTGTAATGAATATCTTAAGGACAATTTCATAAAGTGTTTATAAAGGTAAAGATAAGAGAGAATAACAACACATTTAGATATTACTATGCTACACTTTTTCCTTTGGTAGAAGCTAACTATGAAAGCTTTCATACGTGAGAGCTTGAAAATAAGAAGCTTCAGAGTGACTCAGTCTGGGTGCACCCAGCAGTATGTACCTGCTACTCACGTACTGAATCAACATAGGTCACGAACAATAGTTTCATAAAAAAATAATGAAAATATAGTCAATAATAGCCAAATTCTATTTCCCTGGGTAATTTTATTCACTCATTTTATAAAACCTCGGAAAAATTATCCTTGTCAAAGTCTCTTGTTAGTTCCCCTCCTCTCTGATGACTTGCTAACAACTAAACATTGTTATTTTCCTTCATCTAATTTAATAAGGAACATTAATCATCCATTAGTTGGTTCTTTAGTCTAATGTTATTTGCTCTCATCCACAAATAAGACAGCTATGGCTTGAAGTTGTTAGCATTGGAATTCTATTAGGACACAGCATTTATCTTGTCTGTTCATATTAGTTTGCTTAATTGTGTTTGATTTTTTATTATTCTACTTAATGAAAAATATACACTGTTATATCTAGGGCCTGCCCTAACAGAAATTGTTAAGTCAATTGATGTGTGTTTTCAGTTTCTCTGTTCAATGTTCTGTTCTCATGTTTAGGAAGAGTCTTACATAAAATTTACTAAACTAAATTAGTGATTAGATAGTTGGATCCTGAAGTGAGCATTCAAAGATTTTCGGACATTTGTACCTTCCACAAGGCTTTATATAATGTGAATGCACAATATGTGTACTATAGATGAGTTTCAATGTGGAAAAAATGATTCAGCGCAAACCCGATACACATAATGAATATGAGAGAAGGCAAAAATATGTAATACAATCAATAACTTCAAAAACATATTGCCTAGCAAACGGTGTTATATCAAATCAGTTTTCCTGTTAATGGCAATCAACATGAAAATAGGACGGTATCTTATAAGCACAGTTAAGTGTAGTTTTCTCTGTGACGAGAGAAAGTACTGATAGATGCTCAAAACTTCCAAAATTAAGAACTCTGAGAGTTGAACCAATGACCTACATTTTAGTAGATTTTCAAAAGAACACATATGCCAGTAGATTTTAATTGCTAATTGTTTTAACAAACTTAGTATTGAGAGGGTGACATTAACAGTAAATATATATCTCTTACAGTTCTAAATGTCAAAAAATCTCAGATCAAGAATCTAGATTATACAGTGAATGGTAAACGCCTATTTCCTGGTATTGTGGGCATCAATATACCTGCTGTATACACGCACACAAAAATCATTTCTTATAGGTCAGTGGATTAAGTGCCTGCTTAAGCAAGCTTAGTAGTGGGGGTTCGATCCCTTGCATCACATACTGCTCTAGCCCCATCCCCAGGTGCGCTGAGCTGACAACCGAATCTGGGCATGGTGGTCATGTCTGTAATCTCAGAGCTGAGGGTGCTGAAAACAGGAGGATCACTAGGAGTCCGAGCTCTGTACAAAATACAAAACACCAAAAAAAAAAAAAAAAAAAAAAAAAAACAAAAAAAAAACAAAAAAACAAGCAAAACAAACAAAAAAATATTTTTAAATTCATTTATTCATTTATTTATTTTCCTTCTGGAGGTAGTTTTCATTATGGGGTCTCGGTATGGGGTCTCAAATTTCCCATCCTCTCTCCGCAGCATCCCAAACAGTGACATCGTAGGTGTGTAATATCATTTGCTACTCTCACATCTCTTCTTGTACGGGCATCAGTGTCATTCTTGATCACTTCACTTTCTAAAACTTCTCTTTGAAAATACAAAAAGCTGGGGATAGATTTTGACATAGAATTTTGGAGGCCTACCACATCCAATCGCGTAGCAACCAAGAAGCAGTGAAACTCTGTTTTGATGATTACACAAATCAGAGAGGATAGCAGAAAGAGTCCAGAAGCTGCAGTACCTGCAGAGGACACTGTCAGACTGGATACCACATAAATGTGGTTTAACCAAATATAGTTTCCTAGTGTTCGTGAAAATGTGATATGAATATAAACTATAATAAAAATGTTTCTTTAATTAAGTTTACTGGTACAATTTAGTAAGACATAATTATCACATTCAACACAAGGAATTTCTTATTTTTCAATTGTTTTACGTATTTGGTACAGGGTCAATAGGGTCTTACAGGGTCTTATTATGTAAATTGTACTCATAGTGAGTTCTCCTGTCATCAGCTTCCCAAGCATTGCGATTACAAGCACACGCCACCATTCCCAGTCTTGTTCACTGTTTCAGCACTCCTGGGGGTGTAGCTGGCACAGCATACCAGTGCCTGGGGATCGAACCCCAGATGTTTTGCTCTGCCTAAGCAGGCACTGTAGTTTGCTGAGCTATGTGGCCAGCCAGACCTGCATAGGGAATTTTTGATTCCTCTATTTTTCCCAATCTCCTCCCACCCGTTATCTTAATCTTAATACCAGAAAAGGGAATGAAACAAATATAATACTTCCCAAAATAACAGGTAAAGAATGTAGGCCATTCTATACGTCAAAGTTTTCCATAATATGTCCCATCATAAGAAGCCTCCCCTCCCTGTAAACAGAAGGACAAAATGCATACCCTTATTGAAGGAATGACTTCACAACCATACTTCGAAGGAGTTCACAAAAAAAAAAATATCCAAAAACTATCATCAGTTTATAATTTAAAAGAAAACACAATGCTCAGTGTGGATTACAATACCATAATAGCAGAGCAAAAAACATCAATATTAGATTCTAGTAAATAAAATTTACCTCGTGAACTTGTAACTTTTTAGATGTGGAGCAGAAAAATATATCCTGCACTCTATTTAAAGAAATAGAAGAAAAACATGTCAAATGGAAAATTGTGTATATATATATATATATATATATATATATATATATATATATAGTGTGTGTGTGTGTGTGTGTCTATGTGTGTGTGTGTATTCCTACATATATGATAACTTAAAACTTAACATTGATAGAAAAGCAAAATGGGAGAAGTTATAGCTGGATGCTTTAGCATGAGGAAAACCAGGGTATCAGACAAAATACACTGATGTTTCAAAATATTAGTAATGATGGAGTTGTCATAAATAGAAAAGCTAAAATGAACCATGCAGCTGAGGTGGTTTTAGGTAGTTTAGAGACAAGAAAACTCTGATAAGTCAGCTCAAAGTTGTTGGGAGAGGAAGTTCCTTTTTACCTGAGCAAATCACCCCTTTTGTTCCAGCCTGTCTTGTCCACACTCTACATTCACATTAGGGAAAGCAATCTGTTTTACACACTTTATTCATTCAGATATTGATCTAACCAATAATAAGTGCAGGGATACATGCCAAATAATGTTTACCCAAATATGACCATGATGAGGTCAAGTTAACACACTCAGTTAAGACTGCAATGATGTCAGTTTGCAAAAACCATGACAAGTCACTGAAGAAAATACTGTATTTTACCTATCTTCTATTGCTAACTGCTAGTACATGCTAGGAAAAATAATAGAGAGAAGGTTTATGATTCAGCATTGTTATCAAACTCAGTATTTAGAGATTTTAGCTACAAGGCACATGCATTCTTTTGTAGAATGTGATAAAAATTTTGGTATTAAATATACCTACAGGGGCTGGGGAGATGGCTCAGTGGAATAAGTGCTTCCCTGGCAAGCACAAGTGCCTGAGTTCAATCCCCAGTTTCACCAAAAAAAAAAAAAAAAAAAAAAAAAAAAGTACAAAATGGCCTCAACCAGCTTGAGTTGGCCCTTGAAGCCAAGGTTCAATAAGAAGAGTGCAACAAGCATTTGTGCGACTCTATTCTGATTCTTCTATTCAAATCTTCACAAATGCCATATTTTTTGAGACTTTTGTCATTTTCAATGTATAACTGGATCATTGACATTGATCAAGGGGGAAATTCTGACAATGATTGCATTCCACTTTTATTACACCTGAGGGAAGAGGCGCTACAGGAGTGAAGTGATTGTACTGAACGTTGCCTAACACATGTCCACCATGACACTGCCAACTCGTAACAAATCATTTGGCCCAAAACGTCCATACTATCATCTTTGGCAAAGCTCATAATAGATAAGTGAATGAGCAAGTAGGTATGCAGGCAGATACACATGAAATAGATTCATAGAGATGCGCATGGATGATAAAAATAGATAATATATCCATTACTGTTGATCAGCTATTTTTGTTTTGAAAATCGGTAACATATGTATTGTTGTACTTTGCCCTGTTTCTGTCTTTATTTTGTTTTTCTTGCTGTTGTTTATAACTTTTAAAAATAAATAAAATTATAACTAAAAAAGAAAATAACATTTATAGATGTTTTTGTTATTTTAATTCAAATTAAACTGTAGACAATCAGGTTTTATCTTAAGTTTTAGGAAGCATGAGATGCAATGAAGAAAAAAAATATTGCTGCCCTGTACAAAATAATTCCCCTAATTTAATCAAATATCCTATTTGTACTCAAATTGCTATAGTCTTCTCAGAAGTGTATTTCACATTAGTATTTTTTTCACCAAAACTCAAGTTTCAATTAGCAGTCATTGTGCCTAGGATAAACCTCATTAGCTATGTTACTACCACTGCCCAGGGTTAACCAATGCTCGATCAAATTTTAGACACATACTTTGTTGCTATGACTCCATTACATTTTAATCGTAGAAAAATAATTCTCCACTATGTATTGAGGTGATACTTTCCTACTAGCCACAATAGCCACAAAATATTCACTGCATTCTAGAGAAATTTTTGTGAGGAAGCTACCTAAAAAAAAAAAAAAAAATACTTGGGAAACTCTATGTTACCACAGAGCATTGCCATGCTACTGGTGAGCAAAGAATTCTCTTCTTTACATAGGCTGAGAATCATAATATAAAGAGCAAAATCTTTCAGGTATCCAAAGAAAGAGTGATCTTATTCTACCTTTTCTACTGAAAAAATCCTTTCCTTTCTAACAATATATTTTCTTATAGAAAATTAATTATTAGAAGAAATGGATTCATCTATTTATCTTCCTTTTACAAAAGTCATTATGTTTAATTTTTATTTATTATTCATTTTTCCAATGTTTTTGAAAAACAACTGTACTTCCACCTAATGGTGACAAACAAGAAAAACCCTACATCATTTACAAGAGTATTGAAATATAAAATAGTGGTAAATTTCACCATACACTTTATAAAAACCTATATACTAAAAGCTGGAAAACATTTACTGAAACAATGAAGGTTTGAAGAAACATTTTAAGGTAAAACATTTGCAGATAACAATTTTTAAAGATTGATCTAATAATCTAATTTAACGAAAGTTTCAGTTTTCTTTAATTTGGCAGACTTTCCTAAAATCGACACAAAAATTCAAGGCTTCAAATCATTAAAACAATTTTGAAAAGGAAGAAAAACTTTGGAAGTCTAACATGACATTATTTCCAGAATTAATATACATTTATAGTATCTTATTTACATTTTCACCTTCCGTCACTAAGGAGACAATGCGATGCTTAAAAATTAGTGAAAAAAGTAACCTATTTCAAGGGCAGATGACGAATTGTGTGACCAGAGTCATGATTTTAAACAGTCCTAGATTCCTTCATATTTCTGCCATTAGTCCATATTTTTTCAATTACTGACACAACTGTAAAATGTTGACTTAAGGGATGATGAGATAGCTCAACATACTAAGCATCTGCTTAGGCAAACACAGGGACCAGGATTTGATACCTGGCACCACAAGCTGTACGAACCGTACCCCCCAGGTACACTGAGCCAGACACCCCATTCCAAGCATGTTGGTGCACACCTGTGATCCCAGAACTGGGGAGGCTAAAAACAGGAGGATCACTAGGAGTGCAAGTTGCATAGTGAGACCCTGCACCAAATACTATGTGCCTACATACATACATACTCACATACATGCATAAATTTTTTAAAATGTTAGCTTGAAAACTGAGAGATTAAGTTCACACCAACATACTATAAAAGACAACTTATTTTTGAGTATACTATGCTGTCAAATTTCAGTTCCATTTATGAAATCATGCTGCATGGAAAATTCTGTCTCTGGGACTTAATATTTTTGATTAGCCTCGTAAAAATGCATGCACACTTTTTCTAAAAATGTAACTACAGGCTTATATGTTTATGGCTTGTAAAATTATTCCAAAGGATTCTAAAATACAGGAAATTGCTATGGTTGTAATAGGATAGGAAAGAAAAATATCAGTTCCCATTATTCACTTTCTAATATTTGTTACCATACTATCACTGGCTCTCTGTTTCCAATTCTTTTCTATTTAGTGTAGAGGATATTTTATTTATTTGATTTATACCCTGTCAGAATTTCACATCCTTACATATACATGCTGTAAATGTTGCTACAGTTTTGTTTGCCTTGTTTTGTTCTTTAAATTTTTTTTTATTATGAGTTATTTCTACTAAGTGACAACAAAGATTGGATTTTCCAATTTTACAATAAAGATGACTAAATGACATGTTTGCAGGATTCACAGTAATCATTGGTCTTCAGTTACTAGATGTATGTAATCATCTTTGTGGTTACAGACTTTTTCTAGAGAAGGTTTTCAATATACCAAATGCCATCTAACAATCTATCCAAATGGATTTTCCAGTCTCGTAGGGAAAATCACAGAATTGTCAAGCCTACATTTTGTTTCATTATTGAAAATATTACCTTCAAATTCAAAAGTAAATAGACCACTCTTCCTTTCTCTCTGGAAATGTAATTTTTTGATGTGATAAAGTAATAGGTCCCCTTCTCAGACTCATAAGCTGATTTGGAGTTATTTTACTTTGTGTTTTTTTTATACTGACCATTGGTTTATTTGTCCCTTTACATTGAATAAAATGATTTCTTTTCAGTACTAATGTACTATGTCTGTTTGTCTTAACAACAATTTTCCTGTTCAGATAGCCATGTAATTTAGGCAGTAAACTTAGCAGCTGCATGACTCTTGCTTTGAAAGTTTTATAGTTCTACACTTATTCTTTTGTGTTAATAAAGAATTATAGGTTATTATTATTTTATTTCTCTTTCTTTTGTGGTTATGGGATAATGTGTGTGTGAAGTGAAACAGTTTATTATTTTTTAGTAATTTTATTGAGAAACAAATAGCAATGAGGTAGTTTCAAAACAGATTAATAGGACAGTTTCAATAATTAATGCACATTACTGTCTTAGTGGTTATTCACTGTACAAGGTGCAGACCAGATGTCCTGTCCACAAACTATTAGAATAAATCTTTCTGTTCATTGAATTAAGAGAAACTAGCTGTATATCTATCCTATTTTGAATATACAGATATAAAATGGTCCTTCATTTGTATCCTCTTTCTTTGTTTAGTTTTGTCAGAGAAGGATAGTCTATTGTCATTTAAATATTGTAGGTGTGTGAATTCAGCAAAATACTCCAAAATAGTCCAGTAGTCCATAACAGGAGTGGGTTTTCCATAGGACTGGCAAGGTCAGAAGTTGTTGAATTGAGCTTTTTTCAGTTCAGCATATTAACATGGTTTTATTTTTTATACTTCATTTTTGTACTTTTCTGCCACAAGAGTGAGACATTCCACCATGCTCTCTGGACCCCTCAACCCCTCCAGAGCCAGCCCAAGACTGCCACGTGACTGAGAACTTCCGCAGTTTACTATTGAGCCACAGCTCAAGTTACTGTGAGAAATTCAGAACTGTACATACATAATGCAATTCTTGTTACACTTCAAATTACTTTTTAATGTTTTAATTTAGAGTAAGTTTTTAAATTCATTCAACGTTGATTCTTGCTATAAGATTGTGGTATTCTAAACAATTTAAACATGTTACTTTTATAATATTAAGAAGGTAAATTTTTAGTTTTTTCCTTTATTTCTTTTGAAAGACCCTTGTTATCCCCCATAATGTGTTTCATAATCAATTTTTCCATTATTGTTCAAAACAATAGCCTTTTCACATATTTTTTCCTAATCACATTCCCTCATTCTTATTCACCTGCTTATGTTGCTTTTTCTCTTCAGGTGTGAAGGCCCTTTGGAGGAATATGAAAGACCATGACAATGAAAGTTTCCTGGATCTACAAACTGCAGTATGGTGTTTCATGGTAAATCCTGAAGGGATTTTCCTGAATTTGTCAGACATAAAAGTTACATTTTTAGTTATATAGGTCTTGCTTTATCTTGGCCTTAACCATCCAGCAGAAAATTGTAATAGTGAGGTATGAAAAGTAAAGACATATTAATATGCTGAGCTGTAAAAGAGCTCTAGTCAACAACTTCTGACATTCTCCGCCTTCAGATAACTCACTACTCTTACAGACTACTGGACTACATTGGATTATTTTGCTGAATTCACACACCTACAACATTTAAATAGCAATGAAATACCCATCTCTAACAAGACTAAACAAAAGAGGGGATACAAAAGAAAGACCATTTTGTATCTGCAGATACAAAATAGTTAGGATAGATATACAGCTACTTTCCCTTAATTCAATGAGAAGAAAGATTTGTACTAATATTGTTTGGATAGGATATCATGTCTGCATTTGTACTATGAATAACCACTATGAAGACAACAGTACATGATGTATTAATTAGTGAAACTGTCCTATTAATTGGTTTCGAAACTGTCATATTGCTTTTATCTCAATAAAATTAATAAAAAATTACAGAAAGAAAATAAAATCACAAAATCTCAGGAGATCTCTGATGCTGTACATGAAAAAATAAAAGAAAGTTTCTCCACCAGTTTAAGACCAATTATCATCTGCTGATGGCTTGTATCATTGTTGCTGAAGCTTACCTGAGTAAAAAATGTCTAGTATTTATAAAAAACTTAGTCCTACAAGAATTCATTCAGAATTTTTATGCAGCTTATGTTTGTATGCCAGAACGTTCCACTAACCTTGTTGTTTGAAACTATCTTGATTTAACTATGATCAGTTTTAAATATTTTAAGTTTTATTTTATTTATATTAGTACATGTATGCAGTATGGAATGTTTAGATTCCTAACGTAATGTTGCACAAGTACGCAATGCATTTCATTCATTTTTTCAGTCCCTTTTCCTCCTTCCCATCTGAGAAAGAATGATATCCCTCCTCCCTATTGCATATCTTTTCTTTCTGTTTTCATTATATTTTTTGACTCTTGGAAGCCAAATATGTATAACACAAAAAATTATCCCATTTCTTTCTTTATCATTTTTCTTTATGTATACGGTCTCATTATGCAACTCAGACTGGCATTGAGCCCTCTGTCTTCAGCCTCCCTGGTGCTAGAATTACAGGCACACACCACCACAAGTGGACTCAGTCACAGCCTGGCTCCCCGGAGGCAGGTCTGGTGCGGCATGCAGGACTGAGCGCTGGGCCTGCCAAAGCAGCTGCCTAATCTGCTGGGATGTCTCACCGGCCAGAATTATGACATTTCATTGAAATCCACAACAATTAATTTTAACAACAGTTTACTAAAGATGCAATTTCATATCTAAAATTAATAACAAATGTTTATTTTCAGTATATACTCCTGGGGTATATAGTATACTTTAAAAATGCACAAACAAATATGTTGCTTTTTTAAAGAAAATTTTGATGGCACTATATACCTTTTCATTTTGTTTACCTATTTACTTTTTACACAAACACAAATATTCCTTTATTTAATTAGATATATTCATAAACATAAATGTTATACTCATAAAACTTAAATTAACCTATCGTATTGTCAAAATAACACAATAGATATGGGTAAACTATTTTAGAAGTTTTTAACAGTGTGTAGAAATTCAAGTTTAATATGACCTTAATTTTATGTGACCATATCCTTAAATCTGTTTTATAAGGATGGACATAAATTCAAGTTTTTAAAAACATTCTCCTAATTTTAATCATATTTCCCCCAAATTTTCAAATATTGTATTTTGCTTTTTAATTATTTAGCACAGAAAACTTTTATTTGTAAGAAATAGTTTGTTTTGAAAAGAAACATTATTTATGCTTAGTCTGAATTGATTTTAGCATATTTTTAAAAAAGAAAAAGAAGATAGTCAATATATCTACAGAAGGAATATGTGAGTTATAATTTTTTGATGAAGTTCAAGTAGTATTCATTAATATCTATTTTAAGTAGTTTTTGTTTGTTTTATTTTTGGCATTGTTCTATAAAGAGAATACAATTAGTTAAAAATAGAAACAATACATAATTTCACTCAATAAATTGGTAGGAATTCAAGAACGTTAGTTACATTGCATATTTTTGTTTGTTTATTTTTTGTGGAGCTGGGGGTTGAACCCAGATCCTTGTACTTGCCAGGTAAGTGCTTATTCAACTGAGTTATCTCCTCAACCCTGATATTTCATATTGTTGCCTTTAAATTATGTCTGCATCTTGTCCTATGAATGACTAGTACAAAGACAATAATATGTAATATATTAATTGCAAGTCTCCTACCAACCTCTTTAGAAACTGTGCCATTGCAATTCTTTTCTCAATAAAATTAATAATAAAAATTATTTGTTCATATTACTAAATATATGTATGCCAAATTGGCAAAAAAATTAAAAACCAGGGATTGAACTCAAGCCCTTGCACTTACCAGGCCAGTGCTTATTCTACTGAGCTATCTACTGAACCCCAAAATTTAATTTTTAAATGTGTGCTTATATTAGGTTAGCATAAGTGTAGCAGTCAAGGGTCATAAGGTTTATGATAGGTGCCTATACCATTATGTTTCAGATTTAATAAATTTGTAGACTAGATTTCATGAACAACAGAGTTTTTGGTTTTCTTTTTTACATTTCATGTTCCGAGTGTAATTGCACTTAAACTCAGATGCTTTCTTATTAAACCCTATTTCTATTTTTCCTCTGTTTCAGGCATTAATTAGACTAAATCACCTCCTAAAGCTTTATAAAAAGAGCATTTAATACACTGCCGCTAGTCTACTTGTAACAGCAAAGTTAGTGACAACTAACCTATGGAAGGAAATTGAATATTATCTTGAGATAAGATCATAACCAGAAACATATGGAGCACTTACATGTGAAAACCTGCACTGAATCAAGGAAATAAGCATCAGTGCATGACAATATAGAGGGCTTTTGTTTTTTGTTCTTTTTTCATTCTAGGTGCAGGCAACCGCAAATTATTTATTTATTCTATCATGGATGGGCATTTGTCTGTTTTCCTTTAAGGAGTTATTTTACATCATCTTGCTTATCACTTCAGTATGTATTCATCATGTACCACTTGGTCAATATACTTAGGAATGGAAAGAATTGCTGCCAAATCAGGTTTCCACAGGCTTAGCCTTAGCAGAACATGCTTGATATTTTTGCAAAAGACTTTCTTCTTTGTACTTCTATCAGCAGTGAATAAAGATCTTAACTTTTCTCTGTTATCACCATCAATGTCTGTCCCTGTACCATTTTCCATTTCAGAGCATGTTACGTGAAATACTGTACATCTCTTTATTTTGGGTCTATAGGATGATTTAAATGTATGTTGAATGTTTAAATTATAAAAGAAAAAATCTCTGCTATAGTAAAAGACATACTGTCATTAATTCCACTTAAAATAACCCAAGTTCGTTACAATTTTTCCATCATGGTGAAACAGTGGTGGAAGGGCCTTCATGCTTTTGTTGATGTTCCTGATTGATTCAAAGCATTTGTCTTTGGTAATTTGGACATAGGGGACAAGTCAAAAAGTCACAGAGGGCAAGATGTGATGAACAAGGAAGATAAAGAATGTACAAAAATGTTTTTAGACCCTGCCTTTTCACTGGGACGACAACTTTCTCTTCCATTCAGGTTCTTGTCCTGCAGGCAAAAAACAATGAGAGCCATGGACAGACACCCAGTGGGGAATAATTCCCTGCTTATTAGAAAGGACAAAGAAAGCTCTCAGCTTGGAAAGTCTCCAAGAAAGAACACTGACAGCTTTTAATTCTTGGAGTTTACATGCAGACATTGGGGGGAGGGCAGGTTTAGCTTGCATAGGAAATGGGGCAATTTGTCCTTGGTGGTGGTTAACTTTAAAACTTAGTAGGTGATCTGGGCAAGGAAGCTGGACAAGTGAAGCTGTTATAAGATCTCTGAAGTCAAGAAGTAGACTTCATTAGGCTGTGGTCTTGTAGTTTATCAGGCCTCAAGTTCCAAGATCTTAGATGTCTATCTTAGTCCATTCAGATCCCTTAACTTCCATTTGTCCTTTCAGAAGCCAGGAATAGAAGGTGTTGAGTTGGTCATAATGGCAGGTGAAGAAATTAATGAAGACTATCATGTAGAAATTCATGAGTGCCTGTCAACACTTAAGAACTCAATAGGAGCTACAGATGAGATGCTGAAGACCACGATGTCTGTTTCAAGAAATGAGTTGTTGCAGAAGTTGGACCCACTTGAGCAGGCTGGAGTGGATTTAGTTTCTGCATACACATTAAACTCAAAGTTTTGGGCTTATTTGGCAACTCAAAGAGTCAATCCAGAAGATAATGCAGTAAAGCAGGAATTGGAAAGAATCAGACTATACATGAACTGAGTCAAGGAAATAACAGACAAGAAAAAGGCTGGCAAGCTGGATAGAGGCGCAGCCTCAAAATTTGTGAAGATTGCCCTCTGGGAGCTGAAACCTGAACATGCAGCAAAAGTTGTCAATGAACAAAAAGTAAAATTTAACTTTCAATTTTGGTGTACATATACCCAAATAGTACATCATTTTTATTGTTTTCACAATATAGGTAGTTATGTGGCACCACGAGGTCTTTTTTTTTTTTTTTTTTTTTTTTGGTGGAACCAGGGATTGAACTCAGGCCCGTGCGCTTGCCAGGTAGGCGCTTATTCCACTCAGCCATCTCCCTGGCCGTGAGGGTTTTTTTTTTTTTTTTTAAACATGAGGTTTAAATTTATTCTGTTTTGAATTCATGTTTAAATTTACACTTTGAATTTGTAGTCCCCCAAAAGACTGACTTACCTTTATTGATTTTCCTGTAATGCACCATGAGGTTTTTAACATGATGATATATTAACTTCCATTTGTCTATGTCCTGCTCTCAATTGGATAGCATTAGACACTCATACTTACTGTAATTTTAATTGTATCTTGTGAAGAAACTTGCAAAAGAAGACCTGGTTAAGAAACTGCTAAGAATGGAAAGGTAAGTGTCCTCAAGCCAAGAACAGAGAATTTCAAGGAAGATTAATGCCAATATGTCTTTTACTCTAAAACATTTTTAAACATTTAAATATTCATTTGTCGAAATTACTAATTATTAATTATTAAATATTCACAACTCATACAGCTAGAATATACATTTTATGAGAACATACTTTTCACTGAGTTCAGTCTTATGTATGGTTCCTTAAAAATGACTCACAGGAGGCCAGAGAGAAAGCTCAGCGGACTAAAGCACCTGCCTAGGCAAGCTTAAGCAAGTGCATGGAGTGCAGCTCATTCCCACACCACAGGCTGCACCAGCCCTGCCCCCAACGTGAGCTGAGCCAGCGACAGCGTCCTAGGCATGGTGGTGCACAGCAGTAACCCTAGCACTGGAGAAAATGAAAACAGGAGCATCGCCAAGAGTCTGAGCTTTGTAGTGAGACCCAGTATCAAATCCATGAAAAAAAGTCTCATATATAAAAATGTAATTTTGGTTTCTTTATACAAACAAATAAAAAATAATACATTCTTATAGTTCATTGAAAAGCTATTTAAGTATACACATATCTATGGTTCCTTAAAAATCACTCATTTTTATGATACATGATAAGAACATATTATTTTTTACTTGTTTGTATAAAGAAAAAAATAAGTTTTAAAGATATATCTGCCTCGGGGGCCAGGGAGATGGCTCAATGGAATAAGCACTTCCCTGGCAAGTGCAAGGACCTGAGTTCAATCCCTGGTTCCGCAAAAAAAAAAAAAAAAAAAAAAAAAAAAAGAAAAAAGAAAGATATATCTGCCTCAATTTTCTCCAGTGATTTTGCATAAACCCCACAAAGGAATAAAAATTGAAGAATATTACATCATGCCAAGTATTAATGGTTGTCTTAATGTTTCACATATATCAAACTGTCTTGTAAGCAAGTACTTAAGAAAATTAGAAAAAAATAAACATTTTTGTGAAGTTTCATTAAACAAATGATCAGGTTAAAAAAGACTAAATTTTGAATCCACTAAATGTTTTAATATGTAATAAAATTGGTACATAATACATTCACAGTTTTCAAAAGAAATGTCTATAAACATGTCTCAGCCTCATCTTCCCCTGGGACAAAATCCCCAACACCCATAACTTCTTAGAGAAGTTGCTTTTGCCTCAAGTTATCAAGCAAGGTCTTATGACTTCAAAGCACGAATAGGATAGTGATGGTCAGAAACTGCTCACATCTTCCTGGCCCTAAAAGAGGACTGGGGAGGGAGACTTGCTTTCCCGGCCACATGTTCAGTACTGTAATCCTACCGGCAGGCCGAGCCTTGTAACAGCATATTGGTGCATAGTCTATCTGGGAGTACACAGTTCTCATGGTCCCACCTCTGAATAGATGTGCTTTCCTGGGAAGATATCATAGATCGAAACCTTAAAAATAAAGTTCATTATTATCCTTAATTTTTTATATTTTTATTAATTTGACTCAGAAAGAAATAGCAATGAGACAGTTTCCAAAACAGATTAGTAGGACAGTTACAATATTTAATACATGGTATATTGTTGTCTTTGTAGCAGTTGTTCATAGTACGGATTGCGGACATGATGTGATATCTTGTATAAACACTATCAGTTCAGAACTTTCTTCTCATTGAACTAAGTGAAAGTAGCAATGTATCTATGCTAGCTATTTTGGTATCAGTATATCCTTAAATTTTTAAACAAAGGATAATTTGTTTTCTCCTGTCACGGCTTGTGTAGTGTCCCCCCAAGGCCTCATGCAGTCACTGGGGGCAGACATTTAAAATTTGTTTTTAATTCATGATCCAATGCTATGAGTAGGTGTGTGAGTGCTTCTGGATTATGCGTGTGAGTGCTACCCTCATGGACAGCCTGAGTGCAGTACAAGGAAGGGAGAGAAGCTTGCTCTCTGTCACTGTGGCTTTTGCTTCTCCCTTTTTGCTTTTGCTGCGTAGCTGCTTTCTGCCACTGTGAACTGCTGTCCTCTGCCCTGTGTCACCTGACCTTGGAGCCTGCTGATTTTGGACTGAGGCTTTCACAAACTATGAGCTAAATAAATCTCCCCTCCCTTCATTCTTGGTGTCTGGCACTCTATCCCAGCAAGGAGAGGAAAAACAACAAAGATATCAACCATGTCCCCTATCTAGTGGACTGTAACAGTTATATGGTGGCAGAGGTCCATTGGTTACATCTTACTTTGAAACGATTACTCTGCTCCTGACCCCTTATCATTTAATCATACATGCATGCATTCATTCACTCTAAAAATTCACTGCTTGAGTGATCCAGAGCACTGAACAAATTCATCTGGCTTAATTTTCATTTAATAAAAGTATGAATCCTGAGAAACAGTGCAGCAATTTCTACATGATGGTATGTTTTTGTGGGCTAGATGAATAGTGCTCAAATATAAGCAAATGCAGTGCTTAGATAAAACCTGAGCTATACATAAAAGGTGGAGTGTAAGGAAGATCTTATTAAAATATAGGGAAAACCTTCAGATTTAGTCTATTGTTATGCACTAGAAAATATGAATTGCTTCCTTGTTTTCTTCATCTTTCATTTCCAGGTAACAAAAGAAAGTGTTTGCAGGTACTTGGGCACAAAAATAACAGGAAGGAGTATTATGGAACTAAATAAAATAAATCAAATTATTCTTGACTTTTCTGTAAAATAGTGAGACCAATATTCTGACTCTTTTATGATTCATTGACTGCTTGTGGCTTTACAGTTCTGATTACAAAATTGTCCTTCATTTTATGTGGAGGATTATGTGGTTTGGGGAAGATATTTGCTCTTATTCAGTAAAAATCCAGTATCTCCCAGGCAACCTGGCTGACACACTGCAAGTTACAGTCACTGATACACATTTTCAAACAATCTCTGCAAGGAAGATGCCTAAAAGGTTAACTGGGCTTCCAAATTTTAAGCAGAAGATCTTGCATTTTATTCTATTTAACTATGAAAATTAAGAAAAAGTGCAGTCATGGGAGAAAAACAGTGCAGGAGAGAACAAAGAAGGCAGAGAGAAAAAGGAAAAGGAGAAGAAAGGAGTGGAAGATAAACAAGTGAGGAAGAGGTGAGAGACCTGGGTGGGCTTTCAGAATACTCTGGAAATTTCTCAGGTCTAGAGCCTGTAGAAGTAGTTTCGTTTGAGTCAGGGTCTTACTGTGTACTTCAGGCTGTTCTAGGGTTTCCATCATAGCGTGGAACTCAGAGTCATCCCCTGCCTCATCGTCCTGAGTGCTATAGATTATAGACATCATCATGCCCGATCTCACAGTAATTACTGTATTTTCACATTCCCAAAGCTCCTTTGCTCCTTTTTCTCTCTCTAATAAGAGGAAGAGTATGATCAGCAAAAGACTGTATAATATGCTCGGCTATGACTATATATATATATATATATATATATATATATATATATATATATATATATATATAAATTAATATTGTTTTGAAACAACATGATAAAAAATGCACTGAACTGTATCACTAATTGCTTAGGAGGTTTTAAGTGTAGTCCCTTTATTGCTATCTATTAATAACATCAATAGCATTAATAACAAAAACCAAGCAATGCATCCCACTATGCTGAAAGATTTATATAAATGAAACAGATGTAATGACTTAAGTACTATACCAAGAAAATAAATGATATACTTTCTAATGAAAGTAATTTTATATTTTATCTTGTTTAACGGTCAGCATTATTCAAGACAGGTCCTCTGTCTACTTTGAACAAATTTTTTATTTGGTTTCCATAACAGCTCATTCTCTGCTTTCTTTTCCTTGAGTACTTTTTAAAGTACTCAAAGTATTTTCCTTTTCTTTAGCTTCCTCTTAAGACGACTGTGTATTAAAGTTTGGAAACACTGTCTCAGTGCTCTATTCTTCTCTGTTTAAATATAGCCATTAAGTAGTTTTGCATATTTCTTTCAATTTAAATATAGTATAAACTGCTGAGTCCCAAATGTTTTTCACTGTAATTACTATAGGACTACGTTTAGCCCTAGCTACTGAGGATAAATTTTATATTATTCTCTTTGCTAAGTTTTTTAGACCACATGGTTAAGCAAGTAATAGGCACTTTGCTGAACATAACTGATGCAGAAATGGATGGGATAAATCAGCATAAAACTACGACCTTTTCGATAAGAACTAGGTGCTTGCGTTCCCCTAGATGACTGATCGCTTCAACACACATACGCTCTTGTCATTTTTCTGACATTAAGCTACTTCCCATATTCAATAAACATAAAAATAATTTTTGTATTACAAAATTAATTTTAAGGCAAAATT
>PVKA01032659.1:6015-25180 GCA_004027165.1 Ctenomys sociabilis
AAAAAAAAAAAAAAAAAAAAAAAAAAAAAAAAAAAAAAAAAAAGATATTATAGCTTTTTAAAAGAGCCAAACTAGGGGCCGGGGAGATGGCTCAGTGGAATAAGCATTTCCCTGGCAAGCACAAGGGCCTGAGTTCAATGCTCTGTAGCTCACAAACACTAAAGGAAATCTGCATATAGCATCTTCTGTAGAAGTCATATAGGGCCAGAGAGAGCCAGAGAGATAGCTCAGGGGACTAAGCGCCTGCTTAGGCAAGCACAGGGACCGGGGTTTGATCCCTCACACCATCAGCCATGCCGGCCCCTCCCCAGGCATGATGATTTGGCCACAGAGTTTGGGCATGGTGGTGCACAGCTGTAATCCCAGAGCTGGGGAGGCTGAAAACAGGAGGATCACTCTGAGTCTGAGCTGTGTAGTGAGACCCTGTACCAAATATATAAAGAAAAAAAAAGTCATAAAAACAAGATATTGGATAAATGATGCTTCATGGGAAACTTCTGGCTTTAATTCCCCCCTTTGAGACAGAGTCTTACTATGTTTTCCTTTTGACAATACCCACAGAATCATTCACTATGGTGAAAAGTCCTAAAAAAGAAGGTTGGAGCAACATTGTACAAACTGCTCAATGATGTTACTGTTCTAGTTGTTTTAATTAAACCAACACTTCAAACATTTACCTCAGTCTCTCAACAGTAGTTTTTCAGTACTGATATCCAACCCAGGGACATGTTACCATTGAGCTCTTTCTCTCTAATTTTTTAAAAACTTTTATTTAGTTTTTTATTTATTTAATTATTATCTATTTATTTGGTACAGGGCCTCAATAGGTAGTTTAGACTCATAGTGATCCTGCTGTCTCAGCCTCCCCAGCACTGGGATTACAGGCATGTACCACCAAGCCAGATTTTGGTGGCTGGTGTGGTACACCCAAGGTTCCAGCACCAACACAGCATGCAGTACCAAGGATCAAACCCAGGTCCTTAAGCTTGCCAGGCAGGTGCTTAGACTACAGAGAGCTCTCTCTCTCTCTCTCTCCATCTCCATCTCCATCTCTTTCTATTTTGAGATGGGATCTCTAGTCCCTGGAAAACTCAGCTATCTTCCAAGTAGCTAGGATGATAGCATGTGCCACCCTGAGTGACGAGGATAATCTTTGAATAATCTGTGGAATGGGCCTACATTTTTCATATAACAGATTCACTGGCATTTTGTGGCAAAGTATTTACAAAATCTGCCAAAATTAAGATGAATTAAGAGGGGCAAGATAGCTCAGTGGACTAAGCATTCTGGGGGCTGGGCCCCCGTACTGTATGCTGGGCCGGTCCCTCCCCTGGGCCCGCTAAGCTGGCCACTGAGATAGTATGTAGTGGCACACACCTGTAATCCCAGTTCTGAGGAGGCTGAAAACAGGAGGGTCACTGGAGTCTGAACTGCTACACCAAATACATTTTTAAAAAATGAATTATCCAATTTCCTTTAATAATAATAATAACACTATAATAAACTCACCTGCCATCATTCTGGGAGGCTGAGGCAGAAGGCCAAGCCTGGATAGTTTAGCACCTTAGGGAGATCCTGTCTCAAAGTGAAAAAAAAAAAAAGTGCTGGGATGTAGCTTGATGATAGTGCCTCAAGATCAATCCATGTCAGAGACAGGAAACAACAAAAACAAAAACAAAAAACAAGTGTAATATGAAGTGTTTCTATTCTGTGAATTCATTGCTAAAAATGTTTTTCAATCATAAAAATCCATGAATATTGAAATTTTGAAAGCTGATTCACAAAGGCTGTTTATTTTATTTATTTTCTTTTTTTATTAATTTTATTAAGAAACAAATAGCAATGAGATAGTTTCAAAACAGGTTAGTAGGACAGTTACAAAATTAATACATTGCATATTGTTGTCTTCGTAGTAGTTATTCATAGTACAAGATGCAGACATGATATCCTGCCCAAACACTATTAGTACAAATCTTTCTTCTTATTGAATTAAGAGAAAGTAGTTGTATATCTTAACTATTCTTGTATACACATACAAAATGGACCTTCATTTATATCCCCTTTTTTTGTTAGCTTTGTCAGAGATGGGTATTCTGTTGCCATTTAAATATTGTACATGCGTGAATTCAGCAAAATATTCCAATATAGTCCAGTAGTCCATAATAATAGTGGGTTATCCACAGGACTGGTAATGTTAGAAGTTGTTGAAAAAAGAATTCTTGTAAAACACCTCTGCTAGATGTGAAAAGGAACTACTAATCAGGAGAAAACAAGCGGGAGTCAAAGTTTTAATGTTAATTGTGGACCCACATCTGAACTTCTTTCCATTCTAGGGTGCATTATTTCTTACATCAGTGCATACAAGAGTAAATTCTTTCTTGTATCTGTTTTTTTTTTCCCCTCCGGAACCAGGGATTTAACTCAGACCCCTTACGCTTGCCAGGGAAGTGCTTATTCCCCTGAGCCATCTCCCCAGCCCTATAAGGTTTTACCTTTATCTTTTTTTTTTTTTTTTTCCTTTGGCAGAACTGGGGATTGAACTCAGGCCCTTGTACTTACCAGGGAAGCGCTTATTCCACTGAGCCTTCTCCCCAGACTCACTCGGAACACAAAGGCTGTTTAAAAATATTCCGAGCAAGTCCGGGGAGAAGGCTCAGTGGAATAAGTGCTTCTCTGGCAATCACAAGGGCCTGAGTTCAGTCCCCAGTTCTGAAAAAAAAAATTCCAAGTGAAGAGTTTCAGTGGATTTTAATTCTGTTTTAAACATAAAAGTACAAAAATAAATAAATAAATATAAAAGTACAACATCTTTTTGACATCAGGGATGATGGATATTTATAATGGAATATAAATATAAATCTTCATATAATTATGGAATATGGCAAAAAATGAGTATCCTGTTTGTACCTACTTTCTTCTGAATCTTATTACCTTTGTGAGGTGCTTTTTATCTATAGGATAAGAATTAATGTCAGGGGCCAGGTAGATGGCTCAGTGGAATAAGTGCTTCCCCAGCAAGCGCAAGGGCCTGAGTTCAATTCCTGGTTCCTCCAAAAAGAATGTCAATGTATGTGAGTGAGATAGCTCAGCGGACTACAGTGCCTGCTTGGACAAGTGCAGGCAAGTGCAGGGACCGTGGCTGGGTTCCTGGCACCACATGCTGCGCCAGCCCAGTCCCCAGGGCAGGCTGAGCCAGCCACAGAGTCCAGGCGTGGTAAAGCACACCTGTAATCCCAGTGCTCGGGAGGCTGAAACAGGAGGATCACTGAGTCTAAACTTTGTAGTGAGATCTTACAATAACCAAATACAGTAAAGAAAAAGCAAAAGAATTAATGTCCATGTAATGTCAGACTGTCAAGTAGCTTATAATCTGAGATATCAAACTAAGAAGAAAAAATTAACCTACTATTGCTAACCTTTTTAGCTTGAGCAAAGCATTTGATAATCATTAGTAAAGCAACTGGAGTCCACATTATTCATTGACTATGGTGAATCAAAAGAGATGGGATCGCAGTGAGCTGCAGTCCTGCAGAAGTTGCTCCCATCCAGGGGAGAGAGATGTCTCAGGAGACACCCTGTTCTCAGCAACTCATTAATCACATTGCTGCTTGCATTCTTGGGAGAGAGAAGACATCAGTATCTCCCTGGAAAGTTCCAGAAGGATGAAAATTTGGCCAGACACATCTGTCTTACTGGCTGAGACAAAAATGTGTAAGAATGAGAGAATCAGTTTCCTCAAAAACCATAAGAACATCCTAAAAGCAGCTGGTTATAAATTTAATATACAAAACTCGATAGCTGAGTGGGTGTGGCGGTGCACATCTAAATCCCAACCCCTGGGAGGCTGAGGCAGGAGGATCACCTCAAGTTCAAGGCCAGCCTGAACTGCATAGTGAGACCCTGTCTTGAAAACAAACAAAAAGCTACAGTAGTTGAATCCATTTTCATCCAGTTAGTAAATTGGTAAAGTCAAATAAAGAGTCCAGAAATAAATTAATATTTACATGGGAATTTAGTATATGATAAAGATGACATCTCATATCAAAGCTTAAGGGATGCATTATTCAAGAAATAGTTTTGGGAAACCAGGAAAGTCACAAAGGAAAGGCTGAATTTTTAATTATTTATTTATTTGATAGAGGGTCAAATGTCTCAGCCTCCCCAGCAGGACTGGAACAGCATGCAGTACAGGGGACTGAACTCATGCCCTTGTGCTTGCCAGTCAGGCACTTAGACCACTGAGCTATCTTCTCAGCCCAAAGAAAGGTTGAATTTTAATCATTTACTTCTTTAGAAAAATTATGGACTCTGAGTAGATGATTCATATTTATTGTAAACAACAACAAATCAGATAACCACAAATCAGTAAGACAAAGAAAAGCAAGCCTAAGAGAATATGACAAGCATTTGAATATACGCAACAAGCATTTAAAAGTTTTTTTTTAATTTTAGGGAAGGGTGTACAGTGTGTTCAGGGTCTCGCTACTGGATCTGGACTCCTAGTGATCAGCCTGTTTACAGCCTCCCAAGAGCTGGGATTTTATAAGTGCTCGCCACCACACCCAGTCTCAATTGTGTCTCAGTTTGCTCTGGGAGTTGGGCCAGCACTGCAGGCCGGAGGATAGAACCATGGGCCCCTGAGCTTGCTTGCAGGCACTTTAATTGGCTGAGCTATTTGGCCAGCCCAAGTAACAAGCATTTGAATAGCAAAGAAAAAACATGGGGGAAAATAAGACAGTAGAAATAATGTCTAGAATGGGGGATTTTCACTAAGATTAAAAAAAAGCAGGCAAGCTCATAACACCAATCCTTTCTGGAAGAGGGGACAGGTGCGTTGGTATCCCACAAGTGAGTTATAAATTGGTACCCATGGGGGCAGCTTGACTGTGTAGACCAACGTGCAAAATCCACAGGAGTTTTGACTACTCAACTCCACTTCCCACAAGGACATTAAAATATCTATGCAAGATTGGTCACTCTTATCACTGTCATTTTTTAAATCGTGCAATATCCCCACTGTCCAATAGGATTCTGGCTACAGTGTGCTATAAAAATAAAGCCCTAGGCAGCCATTCTAAATGACACAGCTCCACCGGGTACATGGCTAAGTAAGGAAACCACAGAGCCATATAGCTAGTTCCTTTGTGAAGAAATTACTTGTAGAATGCTCTGTGCTAGCTGGGCGTGGTGGCACATGCTTGTAATCCCAGCACTCGGGAGGCTGAGGCAGGAGGATTGTTGTGAGTTCGAGACCAGCCTGAGCTACAAAGTGAGCTTAAGGCCAGCCTGAACTGCATAGTGAGACCCTGTCTCAAAATGACAAAAAAAAAAAAAAAAAAAAAAAAAAAAAACATTCTCTGTGCTATTATATCCTTTTAAGTCTGCAGAAGAGTGAGTGGTGGGCACCTCTGAGGACTGAGATTATGTGACTGAGAGTGTGTCGGGGGGAGATCTTCATTCTCCTGCATGAAAACAGTCACTCTAAAGCCTTGAGTATGGGGACTGGAGGCTGCCCGGTGGTCCAGCGCTTGCCTATGTGCCCGGCCTCGGGTTTGATCCCCAACCCTAGACAGAAGTCATGGGCCCGACCATAAACCTTGCTGCAATGGCCTTTAGGATAAGCAGTCCTACGACCTCAACGATGGGGCCTCCTACTGGGACGACTTGGCCTCTACTGACCTGAGATTCCAGATGCAGATGCCCCACTGCCAGGGGAAGGGCAGAGTGGATTACAAAACCAGGAAGTGTTAAGTGTAGTTTCAAACCATTTTCAGCAAAAGGGGTAGTCTTTCTGAAACTCAACTATTTAAAATTAAGTTAATCAGGGCTGGGGAGATAACTCAATAGAATAAGTGCTTGCTTGGCAAGTGCAAGGTCCTGAGTTTGATCCCTGGTACTACAAAAAAAAGAAAAAAAAAAAAGATAAGTTAATCAAATGCTTTCAAATTCTATAATAGTCTAGCTAATTTTGCATTTGGTGGCATTTAACTATATATTTTATTTTATCTCTGTATATTTAGGACAGGGGCTACAGGATCTCACTACACAGATTGGACTCAGTGATCCTCCTATTTTGAGCCTCCCAAGCTCTGGGAATACAGGTGTGCATCACCACGCCCAGTCTCATTGGCAAATCAGCGTGCCCCAAGGGTGGGACCAGCATGGCACTCCAAGGATTGAACCCCAGTCCCTGCATTTGCCTAAACAGGTGTTTTAATCTGCTGAGTTACCTGGCCCACTCTTTAACTATAAATTAACATACATTGATGCATAGATAATATTATTTACAACTTATTCCTGATATATATATATGGAGAGAGAGAGAGTGAAGGTCTTGCTATGTAGGTAAAGCTGGTCTTGAACTCACAACGATCTTCCTTCCTCAGCCTCCTGAGTCTGGGATTATAGGTGTGCACCATCACATCTGGCTCAAATGTGATTTTTATTCTATCAAATACACTCTTTTTTTTTTTTTTTTTTTTTTTTTTTTTTTTTTTTTTTTTTTTTTTTTTTTTTTGTCTTTTTGAGACAGGGTCTCACTATGCAGTTCAGGCTAACCTTAAACTCACTTTGTAGCTCAGGCTGGTCTCGAACTCACCACAATCCTCCTGCCTCAGCCTCCCGAGTGCTGGGATTACAGGCATGCGCCACCACGCCCGGCCTCTATCAAATACACTCTTCAAATATAATATTAAGATTAGTATTCTTTTTTGAGGGGGTGAAACTGGGGATTCAACTCAGGCCCTTGCCTTTGCCAGGGAAGCACTCATTCCACTAAGCCATCTCCCTAGCCCAAGATTACTATTCTAAACCTGGTAGAGTGGAACATGCCTGTAATTCCAGCACTTAGGAGGCTGAGGCAAGATGAACACCATGAGTTTGAGGCTAGCCTGGGTTATATCAGTGAGTTCAAAGCCAGCCTGCACAGCATGACAAGACCCTGTCTCAAGAAAAGAAAAAAAAGACTGGGTGTGGTGGTATGCATCTGTAATCCCAGCACCTGGGAGGCTGAAAACAGGAGTATCACTATGAATCTGATCTACATAATGAGACCCTGTAGACCCTGTCCTAAATACAGAAAAAGAAAGAAAAAGATGTATGTAGATAGAATAAACTCTTTCTGAGATGTGCCATTTTCTACCAACAAAATTAGCATTGAACATTTATTTGTGAGACACTTCCATAGTGAAAGCTCAGACAAAGGCAAAATAAGCAGGTTCGTGTCCCATGAGTGTTTCTAAAACACCTGGAGACCAAAGAATTTCTTATGCTTTCCTTTGAGCAGGGAGAACCTTGGGCCCCTGGCTACAAAGGTTAGTGTATGATCTAGTGGTGACCCATTTTTTAAGGTTAGAAGTGTGACCTACCATTAATCATTAACAGTTCGTTCTCTTCTGATTACACAACCCATTTTGGACCTGGAAAACATCCCTCATGGTTATTGCCCTGTCTCAGACCTTCTGGCCTGGCACAGGTAGCCTCACACCACACACAGCTTGCCCAGGGCCCTTCCCGGGACCCCAGTGTGGCCTGCAGAGGAAGCAAGTGAGGGCCTTGGGCGCCTGGCACAGGTCGGCGGCCGTCTCTGAGGCGAATACCAGCTGTGTACTCCGTCCCTGAGACCCTGATGCTGCACAGAGAAGCCAGATGCCCACCCTGGTGGCGCAAGTCCTCTCTAGAGGCAGGAAGAGGGAGCCCTCTGGGAGGAGACGCCTCCTAGAAGTTGATGGGTCTGGTTGCTCGGAAATGCCACACAGTGGTAGGACGCCCACGGAGGCCTTCCTGACCCCCTGGGGGACCTGACAAGGCAGAGAGGATCGAGCACGGAGAACCGTGCGTCTGCGAAAGACCTCAGCAGCCTCAGCGCGCTGCGATGGTCATCCTTAGGAAATCGAGAGGCTACAGCCTGCGCCCCGGACAAACCTCCGTCCAACTTGCAGGCGCAGCTCGACAGCCCGCTCGCTGCGCCTGCACTTTGGAGCTACCCTTAAGTGAAACACGGGTCACCTGCTGCAAGCACTGTGACGCCAGGAGGCCTCCATGGTGTGGACAGCTGGGCTGAGGGACGGTTTGGTCTGCGGAGGGGTGTGGCAGGATGGAGAGAGAGTCCCCATCCTACCTGGAAGGACACAGAGTTTAAAGCTTGCCTCTAAGGCGCCTGCTTAGGTAAGGACCTCAGTTTGATCCCTTGCACCTTGTGCCGAGCCTTCACTATTTTTAGACCATGGGGCTTACTGTAAGGTACAAAGGCCCAATGTCCCCGACCTGAAGCAAACCCCTCTATAGAAGGGAAGAACTGCTGCAGAATGATGTCTAAATATACACTGAAGGGTTGGCCAAATAGTTCAGCTGATTAAAGCACCTGCAAGCAGGCACAGGCACCAAGGGTTCGAGCCCCAGGTGTGCCATACTGGTCCTGCCCCCAGGGCACCGTGAGACTGGGCATGGTGGCGTACCCCTGTAATCCCAGCTCTTGGAAAGCTGTAAACAGGCAGATCGCGAGTCCAATCTAATAGTGAAACCCTGTAGAACCTTCCCTAAAAAAAATACAAACAATAAAATTTTAAAAATTTAAGTAGAGGCTGAGCAGTGCTGGCTGAGACAGTGTGTTCCTCACGGTCAGCGCCTTCACCCATAGAAACTGCCTCTGGGTGCCTACGACACCTTTGTTCAGCCTCAGGAGGTGGGGACAGTAGGTACTGCCCTTGTGGGGACTGCAGACTTGAACAGGAATGCTTAGGCTCTTGATGGGAAAACATGATCTTTCTTTAGCTCACGACTCTTAAAATAGACCACAGCTGGCTAGTCCAACCCATAAAACCTAAAAGGACTTCCAGTGCCCCGATTGCCCCTTGAAAGGACTTAGTGTTAAGAGAATCTGGGTCAGGCAAAGCGAGTGGAGCCACAGTTTAATAACTTTGTGGTTTATTTAATGTGAAAGTGGTGCTCCAGTGCAGAACTTGGACAATAACTTGAATATGCATCTGAATTACCTGGTGGGTTTGTTACTGGGCTCCCTGGGACTTGGCCCAAGTTTTAGATTTAGTGACCTGGGACCAAGGAGCAGCCGGAGTCATGGGGTTGAGGTTTTGCACACTGAGAATCGCCACTCCCCGGAGCTCAGCAACGCCGTTGACGTTAGTTCTCAGCGTTGTTTCTGTTGAAACAACTGAAACTACATTAAGGACACTTGTTTTTAATCTTATTTATTTAGTACAGGGTCTCACTACACAGCTGCGAATCTAGTGATCCTCTTGTCTCAGCTTCCCCAACGCTGGGATTACAGGTGTGCACCACCACACCCAGTTTCAGTGGCTGGCTTAGTGCACCTAGGATTCTAGGGCTGGCACAGCATGTAATTCCAGGGATCGAACCTGGGTCTCTAAGCTTGCCAGGCAGGCACTTAGACACCCGAGCTATCTCCCCAGTCCTAGAATTTATTATTAAAGACCAGGTGCTGCATATTATTTGCTTTAGGTTTTACACACACACACACACACACACACACACACACACACACACACACGCAGCACAGAGATTGAAACCAGGGCCTTCACACTGAGGTACACCTCCAGCCCTTTTTGTTTTGAGATGGTCTCACTAAATAGTCCAGGCTGGGGTAGAATTTGCAATCCTCCTTCCTCCTGGAATGTTGGGATTATAGGAACACATCATCACACCCTACTTTACTTATCTCTTGATTAGAGGTGGTCTAATTTTAGATTTACCGTGGATTTTTAAAAAGCTGAATAAAATGAAATCCATTCTAACATGCATGGATACCAAGTCAGTCAGGCTCAGAAATGCACTCACTGTCTCCTCCAGTTCCTCCCTCTCTCTAACGTCTTACAGTCAAGGAGTGCAAGCCACACCGTGATTACACTTGCCTTTGAGGGGCTGTCAGAATACTTTTCAACAGGCCGGAGCTGTTATACCTCCCTGTAGGAATCACTTCCAGGTCCTTGTCTCGGTCCAAGGAGCCAATATTTTTAATGCCAAAGTTACGTTATTGGAATCCCATCACATTGATTCCAATCTACCACTTTCAATGCAACCCACAGTAAAAATAAAGACACTAAATTATATTTTCAATCACTGGGGAGTCAAGGGGCTCTAAGTTCAGCCATGAAGATGGCTTCCCAGAACAAAGACAGTGATCCAGGGCCTCACCTGGTTTTTATTCAGTGAGGGAGTGGCTTGAGGAGGACTGACTGAGAATTGTGGGAAGTAGGTGACTATTGTGAGCTGAGCTAGGTGGGTGGCCTACATTTACCTCTGCCATATGCAGAGAGGATATTCAGAGATTAGCAAACACCTGCCACCTTCAAGTACTATCACCAGCACCTTAGCTAGATCAATATACATTGCCTAAGGCCAATTGAAGGATAAACAGAAGTCTTAGCCCACTCTGTACATAGCAATATGAGGAAATAGGTCAGGCTCAGTCAAAATGGCAACAGTAACTCTTCTTTCAAGGAGAGCTGCTCAGGTGGTCCTATGACCTCTAGAATTCTTGCTACAATGTACCTTTGCATTATAGCCACAGTAATGGGTATGAGCCGCTATGTTACTCAGATTTTTGTTGCAGGTTTTCTACTGATCAACACTGAGCATCCTTCTTTTTTTTTTTTTTTTTTTTTGTCTTTTTGAGACAGGGTCTCGCTATGCAGTTCAGGCTGGCTTTAAGCTCACTTTGTAGCTCAGGCTGGTCTCGAACTCACAACAATCCTCCTGCCTCAGCCTCCCGAGTACTGGGATTACAGGCATGCGCCACCACGCCCGGCTAGCACTGAGCATCCTTCTAAGCACTTGTTGGCTATTTGTGTATCCTCTCTAGACAACTGTCATCTAAACCATTTGCCTTATTTTTAGATTGGATTTTTTAGGACCAGCAAGATAGCTCAGTGGACTAAGCACCTGTTTTGGCAAGCATCGGGGCCAGGGTTTGATTCTCAGTCCAGAGTTTCACGCTGGCCCTGCCCCTGGGGCGCACTGAGCCACCAAGACAGGGTGTGGTGACACATGCCTGTAATCCCAGTGGTGGGGAGGCTGAAAACAGGAGGATCTTTATAAATCAGAGCTGTGTGGTGAAGACCCTGTTCCACATACATAAAATGAATAAATAAATAAATTGGATTTTTTAAAATGTTGAGTTGTTTTAGAGTCCTTTACATATTAACAACCAGACCCTTTATTAGATGCATGATTTGCAAATATTTTCCTTCCATTGCATTGATGATTTTTTTTTTTTTTTTTTTTTTTTTTTTTTTGGTGGAACCAGGGATTGAACTCAGGCCCTTGCACTTGCCAGGGAAGTACTTATTCCACTGAGCCATCTCCCTGGCCCCTGCATTGATGATTTATTTTTCCCCTTCCTTTATGGCACCCTCGTGCTTTAATTTTTTTGAAATTGTTGTTGAACATTTCTGGTGTCCTGTCTAAGAATTTATTACCTAAACAAAGGCTAAAAGGTGTTATGAGCTCTAGGTGTCCTTCTAAGAATTTTGATTTTCACTCTGTCATGGTTCGTATCTAGTTGTCCCCCAAACCCTCTTGCAGTCTTGGGGCGGACTTCTGCAGTTTGAGATTAACTCCTGATCCACTGGGATTATGGGAGTGGCCTGGGGCCATAGCCCAAATGCAATTTAAGGGAGACAGGCTTGCTCGCTATAGCCGTCGCTGCTGCTGCTCCATTTTGCTCTCTGCTCTCTGCCACCGCCATGACCAGCTGCCCTCTGCCGTGTGCCCCTCTGCCTTGGAACCAGCTGAGTATGGACTCCAGGACCTGTGACCTAAATAAACCTTTCCTTCCTTCACTTTGAGTGTCGGGTATTTGTCCCAGCAATGAGAGAAGCGTAACTGAGAAAAACTCTTTGATCCATTTTTTAAAAAGTTCTTATTTGGATTGGTCCATGCTTGAAATGCACGGGCTCCAGTTACAGGAGTTGGCGGAAGCACGGAACACAGCCCCGTGCGTTTTGCATCTCCTCCTCTGGCCCTCTATCCCTTTCCCTCTCTCTTGGTTCTTATCCTTTCTGTGAAGAATCTTTCTGTTTGTTTCTTATTATATCTTTTTTTTTTTTTTTTTTTTCTGATACTGGGGATCGTACTCAGGACCTTGTACTTTCCAGGCAGGTACATGCCCTTATTATCTATCTTTTATTTTGCTTTTCAATTTATTTATATTTGCGGACTGTCACATAAAGAAAAACTTGGCAATATTTAAGTTTGTATGTCTGATTTATTTCACTTCACGGTAACATCCATTTTCCAACAAATGACTCACGCTTACCCTTTTTGTGGCAGAGTAGTACTCCATTGTGTATAAACACCAATTTCTTTTATATATACATTCAATGGACATACAGGTTGCTTTCAAAATTTACCTATTATGAGTTGCACTGCTATAAAGATGGGCATCCATGTATCACTATATATGAGAGCTTTAACTGTTTTGGAAAGATAACCAAAAGAGAATAGATGGGTTACATCTATTTTTAGATTGTAAAATTTCTAGTTTTAGAAATTTGGAGAAACCTCCATGCTGATTTCCATACTGGTTACACCAGTTTGCACTCCCATTAACGTGCAGAAGGGCTCCTTTACCCCCACCGCCTCAGTGGCACTTGTTATTGTTTGACTGCTTTCTTTCTTTCTTTTTTTCTTTTGGTACTGGGGATCAAACTCAGTACCTTGCACTTGTGCCACTGAGCTACTCCCCAGCCCTATTATTTCATTCTTGGTGATATGATCTGTGTCCAGGTGCCCCTTCAAAGCCTATGCAGTCTTGGGGCAGCTTCTGGCATTTGTGATTGGTTACTGTGGGTGTGGGTGCTGCACCTGCCCTGGTACAGGGAATTTGCATTACAATGTAAGGAGGGGAGAGAGGCCGGCTGCTTAAGGGGCTGCCACCTCTCCCTTGTGCTCTTGCTCTTTGCCGCCACCCCGAGAGGTTGCTCTCTGCCTTCTGCCACTCTGCCGTGGAGCCAGCTGCATATGGACCAGAACCTCCGGTAACTGTGAGCTAAATAAACTTTTCCTTCCTTCATCTGAGTGTCAGGTATTTGTCCCAGCAGTGAGAGAAGAGTAACTAAGACAACCAATGAACGAACGAAAGATTGAACATTTTTTTCACGTGTTCATTAGCCATTTGTTCTTGAAAAGTGTCTGTTCATTTCAGTTGTCCATCTTTTGATTGAATTTTTTTTTCTTTTGAGGGACCTGATATTTTTGGGTTCTTTATTCTAGCTATTAGTTCATTGTCTGAGGAGTAGCTGGAAACATTTTTCCCATTGAGTAGTTTGTTCTTCATGCTGTTCATTGTTTCATTTGCTGTGCAGAATCTTTTAAATTTCATACAATTGCAATTTGTTTGTTTGTTTATTTATTTATTTATTTATTTATTTTTGGCCTTTTTGAGATAGGGTCTCGCTATGTAGTTCAGGCTGGACTTGCTCTCACTTTGTAGCCCAGGCTGGTCTTGAACTCACAGCAATCCTCCAGCCTCAAGCTCCCAAGTGTTGGGATTACAGGCATGCAGCACCATGATTTTGTTCATTCTTGATGCCATTTCTTGTGTAGTTGAGGCTCTGTTCAGAAAGTCCTTGCCTATGTCTCTGTCTTCAAGAGTTTTATCTGTCATGTCTCCAGGGCATGGAGTGTTTCCATTTTAGCATTTAGATCTTTGATCAGTTTTTGTATATGGTAAAGAATAGATTCAGTCATCTGCATGTGGATAGAGGATTTCCCATCACCTTGAGAAAGCAAAACGTAATCATTGATCTGCTACCAGCTACCAATAAACTCCCATTCTATATTCATGCTGCTTGGTATGTGAGTCACTGCCCCATTCAGTTCTGGATTTAATCAATCTTACCTGAGCAGTGGTGCTTGTAATCTCACTGGTTGACCATAGCTGTATCCTACCTCATGCTCGTCAAAGTGAGTTCCCATTTTCTCCACCTTAGTCCCTCTTGGTTTTGCCCCATAAAAATAACCTGGAAGAGACAGCTTTCAGGGCAACTTGCTTCTGCTCCCTTCTGTCCCTCTCAGACAGAAGCTTTTTTCCCCCTAGTAAAAATTCTGCTCTTGGGCCAGGGAGATGGCTCAGTAAAATAAGCACTTCCCTGACAAAGTGCAAGGGCCTGAGTTCAATCCCCGATTGGGAAAAAAAAGAAAAAAAAATTCTGCTCTTAACCTCTGTTTGGTCCTAAAATTCATTTGTCAGTTTTAGAGGACACAAACTCGCCCCAGGTACCTTTCAAGTCGGGAGTTTCGCTCACCTGTATCATTTGTAGGTCCCACCGAGATCACTGGACAGAGATACAGGGATCTCACAACCAAAGCCTCTTACTCCTTTAGAGCACATCATTAAGCACTGAGAGACGTTTGATCCATACACACTGAAAAAGAGCCGTTTAATATTTTTCTACACGTGTGTGGCCTATATACCCCCTAGAGCCAAAATGGAATGCTGAGGGAAGTGCCAATTATGACGCTATTTTACAACTAGAAAGATATTGTAAAAAAAAGAAGGAAAATGACCAGAAATGCTTTATGTTCAGATTTTTTCTGCATTAAGAAATAGGTCTAATTTAGTTTTAAAATATAGACATGAGCCAGAGGGAGACCAGAAACCTTAGAATTCTAAGATCTTCACTATCCCAGGACCTGAGACTTCTCCCCAACCTTTGGAGCCTGAGGACAAGACATTTTTTCCCCCTGTATTTTAGAGAAGGGTCTACAGGATGTTAAGGGTCTCATCAAACTGGTAGTGATCCACTTGTTTACAGCTTCCCAAGAGCTGGGATTACAGGCATGTGCCACCACACCCAGTCTTAATCATTGTCTCAGGGCACCTGAGATGGGTGGGGCAGGCATGGCAGGCCCCAAGGATCAAACTCGGAGCCCTGCACCTGCTTGTAGGTGCTTAAATCTCTTAAGCTATTCGCCAGCCTTAAGACAGCCTTAGTCATGACCTCACTTACCATTAGTGAAAGGAAGGTTTCCCCTGCCTGCCCTTCTAGTCTAGAGGATGGAGCTTCAAGACCAGCTGCAGTTCAGCCCTCTACAGGGCTACACCCATCGTTAGCTAAATTTAGTCAAGTTCCTCAACAATATAGTCTATAAGAAGTAAATGGACAATTTGGAACTTCCAGAGTTCATGTACTTTTCTCTCTCAGTGACCTAAAACAGCTAAAGTCAGATCTTGCAAAAATTTTAGATGACACCTGTAAGTACACTGAGGTCTTTAGAGACCTCACTCAGACTTATGAACTAGATTAGAAGGATGTAATATTAGTCCTAAACCAAACTTTGACTTCTAATGAAAGGCAGGCAACTTTACAAGCTACTAGTGCATTTGGAAATGAATATCATATTGTCAGTTTCAGAAGACCAGGAGATAGACAGCCAGGGGAATTACCCATTCCAACTGAAACCCAAGCAGTCCCAGCCCAAGACCCCTACTGGCCTAGTAACCATATGGGAGACTGAAATAGGAGACACTTTCCGACTTGTGTTCTTGAAGGTTTAAGAAGGGTAAGAACTAAGACATTCAATTATTCTAAACTATCAACAATTCAACAAGAAAAGAAGGAACACCCTCTGCTTTCTTAGGTCACTTACAAGAGGCAATAGTAAAACATAGTTCACTAGATTCTAATTCAGTAGCAGGACAAATTATTCCTTTTTTTTTTTTTTTTTTTTTCTCAGAACCAGGGATTGAACTCAGGCCCTTGTACTTGCCTGGGAAGCACTTATTCCACTGAGACATCTCCCCAGCCCACAAATTATTCTTAAAGATAAATTCATCATGCAGTCAGCCTCTGATATTAGAAAAAAGGTAAAGATGGCCTTTGCTTCAGATAGATCACTGGTAAAGATGACCTTTGCTTCAGATGATGCATTAGTAAGAGTTGCCTTCTCAGTATTCTATACCTGTGATGAGGAGGCCAAAGAGGGAAAACAAAGAGACTGAGAAAAAGCAGCTGCCTTTATTGCAGCATTAAGAGAAGCAGACCCTGAATCTCATTCTTGGGGCTTCAAGACGAACCCAAGAACTACACTCACCTACTGGTGTCATGATCCAAGCCACCTTAAGAGGGACTATCCTAAGAGGCCCCTTGGACCATGCCTTAACTGGAAGTGTGACCACTGGGGGTCAATCTGCCCTCTGAGCCATCCTACCAGTTGGTCTAGCAGGACTGAAGAGCCCTGGGGCACTCACTGTTCTCTCCCTCTGGCTGGACTGTCATCTCCACTGAGGAGCCCTGGGTAATATGACGATAGAGGGAAAAGAAACCAGCCTATGGCTGGACACTGGTGCCTGTTTCTCGTTATACCTCAGTGAGGGGAGCCTCTGGAGAGGAAGTAATTCGATATTTTTCACAATCCTTGGGTGGTAACTAGGGTGATTTTCTTTTTACACATTCCTTTCTGATCATGCCTCAAAGTCCAGTTCCTTTCTTGGGTGAGAGATATTTTATCTTGTTTAACATGGCCGGCCAGATAGCTCAGAGCACATGCTTAGGCAGGCTCAGTGGCCGGGGTTCATCCCGGGCTTGCAGTGCTGGCCCCACCCCTGGAGCACACTGAGATGGCTACTGAGAGTGGGCCTGGCGGTGCTCACCTATAATCCCAGTGCTTGGGAGGTTGAACACAGGAGGATCACTACGAGTCTGCTCTGAGCACTTTATAAATAAATAAAGTGATATGTATGTACCCAGTCAGGTACTCTGTCTTCCCCAAGGGACTTTATTTGTAAAAAGCCAAAGGGACCCCTGGGATGACAGGACAGGCAGGCTAGCTTCTCAGGGGTCAGGGGCATTTGGGCAGGTGTTCTTGAGTGGGGGGGGCACCCTCCAAGTCCTCTGTGTCACCCTGGGCTGCCTCAGGGACAGGTGGCACTGGCTCAGAGACGGGGTAGGCTTCAGGGGCCTCAGCCTCCAACAATTCTGGAACAGGTTCCTCCTTGGTCAGCACGGGGTGCTCATCAGCCCCGCCCGCAGGGATGGCCGTGGGTTCTCGCTTGGCCCAGTGGTGGGGGCTGAGCATCCTCGTGACCCCTTCTGGGGGTCCAGCAGCTGACACAGGGAGACTGGGCTGGGGGTGCCTCCAGGGCTGGGCCCAGTGCCCTTTTGCAGGGAGCCTTCGGAATGGAAGCTCTGGTTGCTGTTTTCATCACCAAGATCCGGCAGGATGAGAGGACCACCTGCTCCGGGACTGGTGCCCCTGCCTCGCCACTCTTGGCCACAGGATGTCTCTGTGCCAGCACCTGCCCGCCTTCACTCCTCCTCCTGGGGGAGGATCAACCACGGCACCCACTTGAAGATGCGAAGGGAAGTATTCTACTGTTTTTTTTTCTAACCAGAGACAATATCCTCTGAGATCTGAAGTAGAGAGAGGATTTATTGCCTATAATTGATAACCTAAGGGAACAGTGTTTACTTGAGCCCTGTAACAGCCCATGCAAAACTTCAATTATGGGAATTCAAAAACCCAGTGGGGTGATGAGATAGCTCAATGGTCTAAAGCACCTGCTTAGGCAAGCTCAGGAACCAGGGTTTGATCCCTGGTCCTGCATGCTGTGCCGGCCCCACCCTGAGGCACACTGAACAGATGATGCAGTCTGGTGTGGTGGCACATGCCTGTAATCCCAGCGCTGGGGAGGCTGAAAACAGAAAGGATCACTATGAGTCGGAGCTGCATAGTGAGATCCTGTACCAAATACATAAAATGAATATATACATTTCTATTATCACATACCCATGCAGCTATATGGAAAGAGAGAAATTATCTAACAGCCAATAGATCTCCCATGAAGTATTATAAGGAGCCAGAAGATCTTTTGCTGCCTATCTGCCTTCCAACGTGGCAGTAATCCACTGCTGAGAGCTCCAAAGGGGAACTGATGAAGTATCTCAAGGTAATCAACTGTCCGACGCAGCAGCAGAAAAGGCTGCTTGAGGACCCCCTTCAGGCTTTCCTTTTTTTTCTTTTGGTGGAACTGGGGATTGAACTCAGGCCCTTGCACTTGCCAGGGAAGCACTTATTCCACTGAGCCATCTCCCTGGCCTAAGGATTTCCTGATTGGGGAAAATCCCCTTGATCAGACTCCACCCAAATATTTCCAGTCAGAAGTCAAATGGGCGCTCTCCCATGGATGTCAGTTCCTTTCATCCGGATGGTTACAATCAAATGATGGTAAATTGTTTTTTCCTGGTGCTAGTCAATGGAAAATTATTAAATCTTTGCACCAGACCTTTCATTTGTGGAGAGACAAGACCCAGCAGATGGCCTCAAAGTTATTCACAGGAAAAGGGCTTCCCCAGGCAGTATAACAGAAAAAGTATCTGTGAGCTCTGTCAAAAAAAAATTCTCTTTTTTTTTTCTTTTTGTATCTTAGGGAAGGGTCTACAGGGTGTTCAGGGTCTCACTACTAGATCAGACTTGTAGTGATCCACCTGTTTACAGCCTCCCAAGAGCTGGCCCCTGTGCCTGCCTGCAGGTACTTTAATCCGCTGAGTTATTTGGCCGGCCCCCCAAAAAACAGTCCTCTTATCCAAACCATAGTTCCTTTAGATATACAGAGACATGGTAAATACGCCAGAAAAAACTGGGAACTTGGGGGCCAGGGAGATGACTCAGTGGAATAAGTGCTTCCCTGGCAAGCACAAGGGCCTGAGTTCAATCCCTAGTTCCGACAAAAAAAAAAAAAAAAAAAAAGACTGGCAGCTTGATTTTATTCATATGCTAAAAAGTAAGGGACTGGTAGAAAAAGTAAATAAAGCCTTAAAAAGACACCTCTCTTACTGCCTGTAGCTGTTATTAAAATAAGAAATATATCACACATCCTGGGCCTCAGTCTGCTTGAAATGCTTTATGGACGTCTTTTTTTTCATGAATGATTTTCTCTTTGATCGAGAAACAGATGCCTTACTAAGAGACGTCACTTTGTTTTTTTTTTTTTTTTTTCCATTTATTTTTATTTTATTAAAATACAAATGTCAATCAGACAGTTTCAAGACACCTTAACCATACAGAGTCGATGAATTAATACATTGCAAACTGTTTTCATAACGTTTTGGTATTGTACAAGGTGCATACATGATATTATATTTACAGATATTATTTCAGCAGATATCTCTTATCAGTGAATTAAGAG